>MU158905.1:133289-257522 GCA_015888305.1 Antheraea pernyi | reverse complement strand
GTGTAGGGACACAAGTTGGATTCCTAAAAGTCGCACAATGCGCTCGCACCGGACGTGTCGGCTGGCGGCGGATATCACGCCCAAACTGATATGCCTAAGGCGATGTTCCCGCTGGAAGAGATTTTCTTTAAATAATATAACTTTCTGTGTTTTGTGACAACTATACACATGTAATTTTGGGGTGTTAGGGGTGTCGAATAACATCGAAGACTTGAGACATCCAAGCCAACCTCACCTGCACGTGGTGCACCCTGCTGAATAACGAACGAGGCAATGGCGAAAGCGGGGTGGTAGGGTTTTACAGCCTGACTGGGTCGCAACCACCATGTATATGGCGAAAAAGCCCGTCATAGTGATTCGCTTTTGCGGGTCGCGTTTCAGGATCAGCAGGCCGGCATGACAGCGGTGACCGGCGATGGATAGTGTGTCACTCGGTGGTCGCCATTGTTTTTGTATTGTACTGTGCTTACCATCAGGCACAGTGCAGTCATTTTGCCGTGCTACTATATATATATATATCCAGGTTTCTAGAGGGTTCTATCATTGAATACGCAGGCGGCGACGAAAAAGGTTTAGAGTAAACAATAGTACACAGATATCTTTAAAAAACTATGCTCTACTAGCTATGCCCGCGACTCCTTCCGCGTGGAACCTAATGTAAAAAACAGTGACTAATAAAATCATCACAATGTATTAAATCCATTTACTTACCTACTTTTTCCTTTCGTACTTAAGCCGCGTCGTCATTAAAATTACAATAACTTTTGATAGAGTGGACCGATTTCAATGAAACGATGAATGAATTTTTTTTATCGTGAACGTAGTACTTTAGCAGTGATGCTTGTTTAAACAAACCGATAGACAGATATACATTTATTTTAAATGATTGAAATATATTTTATCCAAGATACCGGCTACTATTTTTTTTCACAAAAATCTAAAAAGTACAGGCACGTTATATTTAGAATCTTATTTATGTATATAGATATATAAGTAATATTAGCGTTTGTCCATAATCTCTGCGTTAACATTTACAAATTTTTTTACAGAATTGACTGATTAGCGTTAAATTGTTCATTGACCTTTTTATTTTGTTAAATGGTCGTAATGTTAAGGGTTTGACTTCATTTTCTTTGTTAATGCACCCGTGTAAAGCCGGGGATGAGCAGTTAGCTAAAAATAAAATACAGCCCATACCGTTCGCTGACAAAGTGGCTTATTAATAGGTGAAAGAATCATCAAAATTCGTTAAGTATTCTTTTTTACATTACAAACAAAAAAAAATCAAATCTTTTCTTTTTTAATGGAACTTTAAATCCGTTTTATTACAATAAACGTAACCTGTCAATACGTTAAAAACATGTCTCGTAAAAGTAAAAATTCTGATAAATTAACCGTAAACATAATGCAACTGGGCACAAATGTGAACTGGGTTTTAAAAAAATGTTTTAGCCCGTCATACGCAACGAGCTTAATATACTATACTTGTATATACATACGTACAGGACACACGTAGTTTTTTATATGTATAATGATACGTTTCACGCACACGGACGCGTGTAAGTGCGTGCATGGCAAAAATGCAACTCCGCGACTTGGATAAACATCGGACGGACAGGAAAATCTTTAGAGACGATAATTATTCTTTATATATATTATAGTTTTTAACATTTGACTACGTGGTTTGAGATGGTAAATATCTCAAATGATAGGGTGTAAGGAGTGTCGAATAACATTATAAGACTTGAGACACCCAAGCCAACCTGACCTGCACGTGGTACACCCTGCTGAATAATGAACGAGGCAATGGCGAAAGCGGGGTGGTACGGTTTTACAGCCTGACTGGGTCGCAACCACCATGTATATGACGGAAAAGCCCGTCATAGTGATTCGCTTCTGCGGGTCGCGTTTCGGGATCAGGCTGTGCATATCCAGCTTTTCGCAGGCCGGCATGACAGCGGCGACCGGCGATGGATAGTGTGTCTCTCGGTAGTTACTTTGCCGTGCTACTATAAAAAAAAACTTAGAAGGTACTAGCTCTCAAGTGCAACTGCCGGAAAACACCAACTGGAGCTTGGCGGAAATTATTCAATCTGAGGGTGGTAGCTAGCCAGGCGGACTTAGAAAACTCTATCACCATATATAGTTTCATCATAATGTTTCCCTCCATCGGAAGCTCTGACTCAGTTGCAAGGATTCGAACCTAAGTCCATCGACAGTGTGTCCGATCATGCTATCAACTGAGCCGATATCGCTTTGCTATAATGACCGTTTTTGTTGTCGAATCGTTTGTCTGTTCAATTAATATTATGCGATAATTAGTGGAGTTAGGTTTAACTGATTAGTTTTCAAAATAACCATCAAAATGTAAATAGTTAGAATGTGTAATACTTCATATACATAAATAAATGATAATTTAATGATTTCAAGCTCAATTATTTAATTTCAGGTTTATTATAGCTTGTATTATGGTAACTAGACATATGACATATTATACTAGCATCTATATTTGTCTGGGTTTCTAACTTTATAAATAACTACACAATATACTACTTCTAATTATTTCGTGTAGTTATGAGGTACACGACGAGATAGCTCGCAAATGACAGGGGTTTTTTAACTTACTTAATACTTATCGTTATTCGGTGGAAGACCATAATGAGCCAACCTTTCACTATGAAAAACCTACTATCTAGAAGTAAATGTTTTGTCAGAATCAGTTTTACTGTTTCGGAGATTAGTCTGAACAAAAAGAGACCCAAAAAGAAAAGAAAGAGAATAGAAAAGAAAAAAAAACAGTGCGTGTATCAGCGTGTACACACGAAAGAAGCGAAACTTTATTTGTGTCATAAGTATTAAATTATACATGCTCATAAACTATATACTATACGAAGTGTATAAACATTTAACTATACATCTACTCATTTTTGTACACTACTAGGCCCAGACAGTTACATATATATAGATATATATGTACACACACACAAATACATACTTAACTTACGTTTAACGCGTAACGCAAATGTTTACCTACCGTGCGATAAGAATTTACACTTCAAAAAATATTTATTAATAAAATGTCGACTCCATAGCCATATCTATTCCTAACTTCCCCAACTGGCGAGGTGAGTGAACCCACGAAATGCACACACACACGTGTACCGAGCGACGTGCACTCACGCACACCGCGTAACGTGTTGGTGTAGGTTAGTTATGTTGTGTCAAGTTCAATGAACGACTTTTTTTTAATGTCAACAGTGTAATTGAACGAAAGTTTAAGGCTTACGGGAAGTCTTATTAATAATTTATTATATTATTTTGATTAAATGTATTATTTACTCGTATGTCAATTTCTTAATTATTTTTGTATAAATGTTTGACAATGTACATTGAGATTTTTATAATTTTTTTACAAATGTAAGTTCCGCTTCGTAACTCGTTGGATTGTTCTGTTGTATATGTATAGAGGCAGCACTGTCGTTGCTTTATTAAGGCTTGGAGTTATAGGCACCAAATATGACTCCGATTTTGAAACAAACATTTTATCATCTCTGGTATCTTCTTGCGATATATATAATTAAGGAGTGGATGTTTCTAGAAATTATCATCTATAAGAATTGCTTTTATTTAGTTTGTTACTGTTTCGAATAACTTTGCAATAAAAGACTTTCTATTTTATCGAAACTTCTTATGGCCTTTAGGTAAAGATTTCATCACGCGTTAAACATAAGGTAGGTATGTATTTGTATGTATAAGTGTCTGTTGGGTGTAGTATTATAGCAAAATAAGTAAATGCATAGTTAAGTATTCATACTACAGGTTTCGTATAGTATATAGTTTATGGACAACCTCATATATATGTAATTTAATACATATATATATAGGTAAAAGAAGTTTCTCTTCCTCCGCGTGTACACGCTGATCCATGCAATGTTTTTTCTATTATATTTCATATCGACTAAGTGTCAATAACTAACTCCTTGTGATGCGTTTCAAGGTATTTGAGCTTAGAATTTAGTGTATATAACGTCGTTCGTTATAATGCAAAAACCTCTATAACGTAGAAATTCGTTCAATTTGGTTGGTTTACCACAAAACTATGTATTTATAACGAAAACTCTTTATAACGCAAAAAATGCTCGGTCCCTTCAAATTCGTTATAAATAGATTATATACGGTGTGTATATCATTTATTATCTAATTATTTAAGTGTTAGTGCTTTGGTTTCTAATTTTATGTCATTATTAGCTTTTACCCGCGGCTTCGGTCTCTTTCGAATATTACTTTTTTCTCAATGAAAGGTGGTAGGTACCCTATGTCATGTTATGTACATGATAAAGAATATTTCTTGAAGATTGCACGTTTAATTGGTGAAAATTTGACAAACAAATAAATGCACGTTCGGATTTATAAAACACAACGATCCCTAGATGTTATCGTAACGTGTGAACAAGCAAGCTTTATACAACAAACCAATAAGCGTGAATTGAAAGCGATACAATACTTTTGTTACGTCCACGTTACGTAAAATCAATCACTTCACAGCAGAATAACTGTTTTGAACAACATTTATTATAAAATAACACAACAATATAATTAATTATAGATGTATATCTAGTCTTTATTGTTATTTTTACCAAACTCTACCATCGGTTTTACTACTAAGGCGAGGTACTCAGCCGATTTTATTTGACAACTGGCTCAAGGGTGCACGGCACACCTCGGCTTGGGCTGTTGTCTGACTCATGCAATTCGCGACCTATCGGAGCTAACCTAAGCTACATATTCGTACTTATATAAGTTATCGAAACATATATGTGTACCAAGCATACATACCTCAACAACTCTTATATGTAATTTGTATCGGACAATAAAGTACCTTTAACTTAACCCCTATAGGGTATGTCTTTTATGTATCCAACGCATTTATAATATCACTAAGGATTAAGTTACAGTTATGTAAATTCAAATTATCTTTTTTTGTTAGTATTTTTCTTTTATTTTTTTTTAATTTATTTCACAAAACTGATTACAAAAGAGTTTGATTCTGTTGACACTGATACGATAAAGTTGTTCCTATGTAACCTACTAGATGTGAAACTAACGTGCACAATATACGAGAGCTCAAACATTTAAACGAAGTTTAAATATTCAGAGAAAATATATAAAATGAAGTTAAAAATAAAATTAAGTACATATTTTTTTCCAATTGAGATTTTATTGAGGCTAAAGAACAATGAAAAATATCAAATTTATGTTGTATTGTATTTGTGGCACATTCGGTAGAGGGGCGAGTGTTGTCCAACGTTTGTCGAATACTTCGGTAGGAAGAATGTTTTGCGATTCTGCAAACGACTGTTGTTCCGTGGTACTGAGATACATATTTGTCCCAACAGAAATGAACTGTCAATGCGGCTACTTAAAATCTTATTTTCATGCAACCACTGTTACTTCACCTCGGATTTTCTGTGTGTCGGGTGGTAGTACCCCGGGCGAGCCGACCCATTCATGCTGAAACCAGTAGTAGCTTCAGCATGGCTCTACCACCTACTAAATTAAGCTTGTAACATTCGATGGCAGATCAATTATATTAATTTTTTCACTTCCGCCCTACCTGTAACCAATACTGCCGTACTTCAAATTCGACTCTAGCTACAGCCCTGGGTACACCAGAGTTTTAAAATGAAAACTTCTTTTTAGGCTTATCGAAAAATTACCTAAGTGAACCGTCACGTTCGATTCGATGACGCTGAATCAGTCATCAACCACAATTACTATCTGAGAAAGGGTGCATCGATACAATAATTACATTGTTATTATTATGAAGATATTATAAAACAATAATACATAAACGTATCTCTACATATTATAAAACAAATTCATCTGCTACGTCTGTCTGTGTGTTCGCGATAAACTCTAAAACTACTCAACAGATTTCCATGCTGATAAAAAACCAGTAGATAGAGCGATTCACGAGGAAGACGTATATAATTTGTCTAGTTTTTTTTAATTATCAGGTCAGGACAACGTCCGCGGTGCCCGCTATAATTTATAATTGATAGATTTATAGCTGATGTAACGATTAAATACTGTTATTTACTAGATTAATAAATTACTGAGACTAAGAGAGATTATAGAGAAAAAACATTATGTGTTAATGTCTACGTCAAGCCACCCGGGGAACCACTATTGACCTGCGATACCGCGCTATTGACTTTATCGGGGTGTTACTAATGACCTCGAACGCTATTGGTGGAAGTTATCGGCTGTTCATTATTCACCCCGGTGTGAGACTACATTGGTGGGAGTTCGGCATATAAAGGGCAAGATGTCGCTGATCTGGACGCACTCCTATGTGGAAGTTATTGTAAGGCGAAGCTCTGGCCAAATGAATAGTGACGGTATCTACGAAGTGTTTGTTGGCAATCCTGACTGCATCGACCCTATACGTGATTAGTGTAACATATGACTACATCTACTATAGAGAGGCAAATAATTCCAAAAATAATACAAACATATTATATTTAACTATAATCAATGTAGTATTTTAAGTGCATATGAATATGTGTATAATCAATCCGTCTGCGCTTTAATGTGAATTTATTTATTTATAAAATTTCACTTCTATCATGTGGTCACACACAAACCGAGGTTTTTTTAAACAATTTTTTATGTTATCGACTGTACTCTAAATCACTACATAGCGTTGTAGTATATCAACTCAACAATGTATAACGAAAGATGGTTAGAAACGCGTCCCAAGTTGTGGGTAGAGGCTAGTGTGTTATTGTTTCATGTTTCGAAGCCATTTACGGGTTGAATGACCGTCAGGACTGGTAGCAGTGGAGCGGGGCAATTCATCATACAGCAATTATGTGTGTAAACGCGCCCGGGATGCACCCTGGATGCGGTCTGGGGGACGCTAACTCAAATACAGCGGTCAAGCGCTGAATACATTACTTATTTATTTAGTTTTTTTGAAAACCAATCCTCTCATAGATTATTACTGCACTTGTCAAGTAGATAAAGTTACAAGTACCTTGCGATCATTCCAATAAACCTTCGATCAACAATAACTAGATAAAGGGTCACGTACAAAATCGATGCTAAAAATTGTCCGCGTTAATATATACTTATGTGTAGCTATTTGTTTACTAAGAGAGAAAAAAAGTTTTAAAACAGTTTTAAGTTCAACCTAATTACAACCATAACACCTAGTAATAAAGTCAGAAATGTTCAAAATATTATCTAATATTTACGATAAAACGAGCAAAGCAATAAATTAATCCCCTCAAAATGAATAGACAACATAAACAACATTTAGTGTGAATTCAACCTTAACACGTAATGAATAAAGTACGTTTTCCCGTTATTGTGCGTGTTTGTGTCTGGCAAGACCAAACATTTGTATCACAGGTTTAAAATCGGTAATTTTGTTCAAAATTTGATATTATTTGTTAGTTTAAAGCTTATAATATAACTTATTCAACGTGTATTTAGCGAAAGTAAGATACTCCGGCCGTTAAATTGCTTTTTCGGGTATTATTTTTGCATCTTTTGTATACAGTTCGGCGTGTGAAATGTGCTTACATTGGCTGTGTTTCAAACAAACTAAACAAAATAAAAACTTACATTTCAAGTGAGCTGTTATTTACCGAGACGTATTTTTCGCGCCGACCTGATATCTAGTTATTGTTGATCGAAGCAATAAACTAACAAGATGGTGGCTGTCTTTACAGGGCGTTTGTGTCACAAGTCAGAATGCTCCATGATTAAATATAATAATTTGGAAATACCGATCCAAATCACTTGTGCACAATTCTAGAGGTGGTAGAGCCACGCTGAAGCTATTACTGGTTTCAGCATGAATGGGTCGGCTCGACCGGGGTAGTACCACCCTCTCGCAGAAAACCGACGTGAAGTAACAGTGCTTGCATTGTTGCGTTTCGTTCGGTCAGTGAGAGCGCCGGATAAACCACCTCCCATGCCCCTTCCCCACTCCCCCTCCCCCAAACACAGGGTAGTAATGCACTTGAGACTCCTCTGGTGTTGCAAGTGTCTACGGACGGTGGCGAGCACTTAACATCAGGTGAAATAAATGTTCGTTTGCCAACTATTATATAAAAAAAATAATAACTAAAATATATTACGTAAAACACCACTAATATTATAAAATATAGAGTCAAATAACATGAATAAACTACAAAATCCACTAAATTACATTCCAAGTTCCCGCCAAAAACTCTCTTATTTAAGTTAGACAATTGTTTAATTATTAATTTAACCCTAATTTAATGCGTTTCATAACATAAATACTACATACTAGTTGTACAAGTTCAGTAGTAAGGATTATCAAGTTTTTCCTTCACACTTTTATATATAGACTTTTTTTCGAACTGACTACGCTTTTGACCATGCAAGGTCTTAACAGCTTCACCGGACTACTGCTTATAGACTTGCTGACTCGTTGCTGTGGCTCAGTTACTGCATGTTAAATTAAAATTATGAGAAAGTATTTGTGTTGCGCCATCTATGAGTTATCTATAACAGTTGATCCTGCATTTTTCTGTAAACCAACTAATTTAAAGCGCCATCTCTTCGAGCATTAAGTAACTTACAATTAATAACAATAATCAACGTTGGCAATCATTTAATTTGTAATTAAAAAATATTGACGTCAATAATGGTAAAACAAATTATCCTGTCTTTCAAGTTGGACCAAATTATACGTAAATGCCAACTTTCGTGGAGATTGGTTGAGTAATTTCGGTGTTCATCACGGACAAACATCATGGTACTTTAGATTGTTATATATATATCTTATGAGTATATCTATTTATCAATTGAACTCTTTTATATTCAATTATTGATACATATATGTCTATTAGAAGACTATATGCATTCGTTCTCCTGTCGTAGAACTTAGTAAGTGATGTATTTGTTAAAATATTCTAGGAAAAATTATTGCCAGTTGTATGAACGCTGAAAAGTCAAAACTTACACATTTTTGCCCCCTTTTTTTACATCGGGAGATCCCTGACAGATTCCCTTCTCTCTGGATAGCTGAGGATGGGTTATGTCCGATTCGCACGGACCCCATAACCCCTATAAACCCATGGTGCCTTCGTACACATTTTTGCCTCTGGCTTTACTCGCGTAAATATAGATTTAACAACCTATCTTTTGGGAACTCGGTTCCCGGTATGTACCCTGAGGTGCTCTTTGTACTTCTCTGTACCCTTGACAGAGTGTATTCAAAAATTCATGGCATCCGGTTAAATACTTAATGCGTGAAAGTCTAACAAACAAACAAACTTACATTTATAAAATTAGTTATATTTTTTTTTGTAGCACGGCAAAATGACTTCACTGTGCCTGATGGTAAGCACAGTACAATCCAAAAACAATGGCGACCACCGAGTGACACACTATCCATACCCGGTCGCCACTGTCATGCCGGCCTACGAAAAGCTATGCACAGGCTGATCCCGAAACGCGACCCGCAGAAGGCAGGCAGGCAGGCTTTTTCGCCATATACATGGTGGTTGCGACCCATTCAGGCTGTAAAACCCTATTACCCCGCTTTCGCCATTGCCTCGTTCGTTATTCAGCAGGGTTCACCACGTGCAGGTGAAGTTGGTTTGGGTGTCTCAAATCTTAGATGTTATTCGACCCCCCTTACACCCCCAATATAGAAAATGAGATATGGAAGAATAATATAAAATAATTCTTCTAGATTTCGATAACAGCGCTTTATATTTGATCCAAATACAAACTCGTAGATTCATTCTACAAATCATTCTGGTGACCACATAAGCACCATAACTTTATCAAAATTGGCCAAGAAACCCATAGTTTGCAGAAAGGAACAAAATCATTTTTATGGGAACAAATTCGCTGTCACATTCTACACAGTAATATCAAAATGTCTAAACATATAATGATGAATATATCTATATAAATAAATATCTATATGTAAGTGTCATTTCTATTCGGTTAATTCTTTTTTTTTTGTAATTGTGAGGACAAGTTTTGTGTGAAAAAAAATTGTTATAAATCGTACGGAAAAGTCAAAAATCTGAATGATTAAAAGTGCGTAAGTGAGTGAGACATAATACAATAATCAATATCCATTAATATTGACAAAATTTACAAAAAAATGATTTGTAAAGGAAAGATTTGGTCTCATTTTCATTCAATCTAGTTTATATATAATCATTGATACTTTGCTTTAACATACACGCATAGAGGATTGATCATAATTTTTCTATTTTTCCAGATAATTAGGTCAAACATGAAGCATCTATTTTTTAATTGATTTAGAAGGAGAATCGAATACAGAGTATCCTCCATAAATATTGCTACCGTCTAAACTTTCAGCCTGTATATATATTTTTAACTACATTGCTGAATAAATACAATGGAAAAAGTTTACAAAATGTTATCCTATAAAGCGCTTTAATTTATCTATGAAGCGCGTTACGCTTTTTTATAGAGAAAACATCCCCTATCTATTGCTGACACGGGGCTTCGTCTATTGGTCGAGCTGCATCGCCGTTCCAGCTAAAATCATGAAATACCCAACCCTTTGTGCCAACACTAGTTTTTATAACAAAACAATGCGCTATTACGGAATTTTTTCCCCCTCGGCTAATCTAGCAGTTCGCTGAAGAGTAATGACCGCAGTGTACTTATATGTGTATGAATTTATGCTTACTAAGGAATAGGTGTGCCCGTGACTCCGTCCGCGTGGTACTTAATGTAAAAATAACAGTGACTAATAGTAATTAATAAATATATTAACTCCGTTAAACGATAATTTACTTCCTAGTCTATCAGTCTATACATACAATAAGAATGTAAATCTAAGGAGTCCGTACTTCTTAAACTTCTTGGCTTGGTAATAAAATACACGTCAATCATTTTTAGAAATGTCTGTCTGTCTGTTTGTATGAACACGTATCACTGCTAAAATACTACGTACACAAAAATTATAAAGCATATCCTCAAGTATCATTTAGTCTTGGTTTCATTAAAATCGGTTCACTCTATCAAAAGTTATTGTAATTTTAATGACGACGCGGCTTAAGTACGAGGGGAAAGTAGATAAGTAAATGGACTTAATACATTCAGATGATTTTATTAGTCACTGTTTCTTTACAGTACGTTCCACGCGGACGAAGCCGCGGGCGCAGCTAGTAATATATAATTGGGTGATTTTTAATAAATCGTAAAATAGCAAACTCCATGATAGATCGACTGTGTGGCGCTTCAAATAGTGTCTGTATCGTCATCATTATGCGATAGAACCTTTTTATATAAATCGATTGTTGACGTTCAGATCTCAGTTAATTAATAGTATCGTCCAACTTTTTGGTAGTCATGCACGTGAACGTCGACGAAAAAGAACAAAGTGTCAATCATTCTTCTGTTTTCCATCGAACGATCGAGGCGATCATATTATAATCATCATCAAAGCAAACATCAAAACAAGAATCATTATCCAACATTCGTGGAAGCTCAGCGGCCAGCTGCAACAGAGAGGAGATCACGAGGTACGTGCATTGTATCTTTACTGTTGTTAGCTGGATCTGAACGAAAACTCTAAAGGTTCTCGAAGACCCTTCGGGGTCCCCCAGAGTAGCAGAAAGCCACTTCGGCGGTGCGCATGCTACAGTGTCAATATACAATATGGGACCTCGCGAATCATTCAAGACTAAGTTTCAGTAGTTCGATATCTCAAATCTACTTTCCTAATACATTATTGATAATTTAATATATGTTCGCAAAAACTTTGAAAAACTGGATATCGTACAAAACCGGAATGATCTAAATACTAGAAACTGTGACAAACTGGTCGTTCCATGTTTCAGACTCGGTAAAACTATTAACAGTTTTTAAGGTAATAGTCTTAGGTTTTACAGCAAACTCCCAAAGCATATTACCGATTTACCGGACTAAGTTTAAGCGCCATGTTGAGCGGGTTTTGGTCTCACAAGACTGTTATAGAATGGATCGATATGTGAACGATGGTGGTGTCTGGAATACTCCTCTCTGTGCATCCACTTAAAACGAGTGTAATGTGTAATATATTTTGAATATATACAGGTATGTTAAAAAGATAAACTAAATCGAATTTCTTGCCGATTCTTCTCGATGACCGGATTGTTTTCCAAACCGGTGGTAGTTTTGACGTTCATTATCACCTTCTCAGAGCCTAAATTACTTGATTTCAGACCTAATCGTTTTTATCTTCGCAACTATACAAAATTGTTAAAAGTGTGTGCACCTACACAGGTTAATGACTTAAATGTATGGGTGTAGCTTGTAAATTCGGTGTGTAAGGGTTGTCGAATAACATCTAAGACTTGAGACATCCAAGCTAACCTCATCTGCACGTAGTGCACCCTGCTTAATAATGAACGAGGCAATGGCAAAAGCGGGGTGGTAGGGTTTTACAGCCCGACAGGGTCGCAACCACCATGTATATAGCGAAAAAGCCCGTCATAATGATTCGATTCTGCGGGTCGCGTTTCGGGATCAGCCTGTGCATATCCAGCTTTTCGCAGGCCGCCATGACAGCGGCGACCGGCGATGTATAGTGTGTCACTCGGTGGTCGCCATTGTTTTTGGATTGTACTGTGCTTACCATCAGGCACAGTGCAGTCATGTTGTCGTGCTACAATAAAAAAAACATCTGGTGCCTAAAACACATATATTTCCTAACATATGCTAAGTTTACTAACAAAAATGGAGGTAATGTCTGAGTAAAATAAATTCTTTAAGCATATAGGTAAATAAACAATCCATCCTTTATTATTGTCGATTGATGGATTGCTCTATATGTTGCTGGGAGGTTCAATGAATGGAACAGTGCTGCGGCCAAAAATGTGGCACTTTTTAGCAATACCCGGGAAGCACGTGCAGGGTATACTTTTTACTGATGCGAGTAATATAAGTCCTCTAATGAATGCCTCTTTCTTAGGTATAAGCATGTACCGAAGCGCCATATAAAAAAGTGTGACATTAAACTTAACCAATGTAACAATCTGGCAGATGAACGTTTGGAATGGAGAGCTTTGGTAAAATCCATAGTAAGACACTTTGAAGCCCGTCAAGTAACCACGTTTAATGCCAAACGTGATGAATTGAAAGTCGGTATACCGGCGGCATGCAATTGTATGAAAACGGTTTTGTTACGTGGCCATTATGTGTACGCACCTTCTCGAAGAAGATTGGCTATGTAAGCCACATGAGAGCACATTAGCGTTTAACGATCGCTGTAGCCGAAATCGGTCAGCAACATCATTACCAAATTTTGTTTTTAAAACTGAAAACTTCTTTAGAAGCGTCGAGCGGTATTTATGGCAGAAAATAAATCTATAATTTCGCGTCACGTCATAACAGCGACGTGAAGTAACAGTGCTTGCATTGTTGCGTTTCTATCGGTCAGTCTCTCCCTCTCCCTCCCCTAACCCTTCCCCCCAAAGGGTGGCAACGCACTTGCGACTCCACTGGTGTTGTTCGCGTCCATGGACGGTGGTGATCACTTAACATGAAGTGACCCACCTGTTCGTTTGACACCTATGATATATAAAAAAAAATTTAGTAAGCGAGACCGATGATATTGCGTTTGTGCATCTTGCTTCATACCGACACGTTGTATAGTGGTCTGCGTACATGTAATATTGATATTGTACACCTCATTATACATTTGATTGTGTAATAGACTTTATAAAAATGTATATAATTATTGCTCCGAGTGCCAATAGATATGGATACCACACTAATGTTAATAATTTCACTAAAAAAATCCTAAAATCTAAGTATTGTCATACACACTATAATCATCTATATATTAATACGTGAAGCCTAAAGTTTGTATCCTTTTTTAACGGAATTGGGCGAACGGATGAACGTGTTTGGCATAGTTAACGTTTATATGGAGGAGAAGTGCAGAAAGTTATTTATTTTATATAAAATGCATTAGAAGTACATTAATTTAATTAAAATATGCATTACTCACACTACTGCTTCAATTTTACACAACATATACACACATGTAAATAAAAAAGACATTTTGACATCTGTCAATAAAGGACCTCAAAAAAGGTTGTGAAGAAGGTTGCTATGCTCGACTGTATGTATTATTTTATTCTTACGTTCTAATTACCCTTTTTCATTCTACATTCAACAATGATATTAACCCTAATAAAAGTCAAAATTAAAAAAATCAATGAACTATGGTCGAATGTCGACCACTGGGCGCCCACTAGTTAATTTAAAAGTTCAAAAGTGAACACAGTCATTACATTGTTTTGAGTATTGACTACTGTCAGCAGCTTTTTTTAACCGACTTCTTTAACACACATGTGTACAAACTATGTCGTTCATCACATGATTTGAAGCTATATAGGAATAATAAGCGAATATAAAGCGTGTTCAATAAACCGAATGTTAGTTATCTGTGGATAAAGTTCAGTCCGTTCACACAGGGTGGACGACCGTGTTCACAATAATAAGAAGAGTCGATATCCCGTCACCTGCCGATGCAAAAACACGGTCCGAACCCGACCGCGGCCGCAACCGGTCCGCTGATTTAATGATACCACCGGATTATTAGAATTTGTCACGTTTGATTACCTTTAACAGATTATCTAATATTCATTATCTGTGCAATTTCTGTCTATACAGAGGAAATATATATACAGTTCCTTTGCGGAGTTCCAGAAAGTTGGCCCCCAATTTTTTGTGTAAGAATTCGAAAATTCGTAGAGGGTATTTACCCATAGATTGCCTATTTCTACCGATATTTTAAATTTGTTTGGCTATCTGTGTAAAAGAAGTTATGGAACATATAAAATTCTTGGACCAGAGTCCGAAAAAATTTGAGAAATCGAAAATCTCAAGCTGGACACTTGAAGCATGTCGTTTGCTCATTCTATGCTTTTTCGATAAGTCAACCCTTAAGGGGTGGAAATGGGAGTGGACACAAAACAAATGAGGGGTCGAGAATTTTAGAATGATGCGTTTGAATCTACTTCGCTTGCCCACGTTGACCCATCTTCTATTTTTTGCAAAGACAATCTCTAAGGTTTGGAAATGAGGAGAGGGGGAGAAAAGAAAAATCGATAGATAGAGAGATTGGAATAATGCATTTGAATATATTTCATTTGCTGAAGTTGGCCCATTTTTTGATAAGTCATCTAAAGGGATGGAAATAGGGAAAACGTTTGAGGAATCGACAATTTTAGAATGATACATTTCGATTACCTATTTCCCTTGATTTACAGAGATTTATTTACCCCTATTTACAGAGATATTTTAATTAAAGTATGATGTTCACTCTAACAATGATGGCGCAGATATATTTTGTCTGTCTCGAGACAAATTTTGGAAAACCGGGACTTCATAACATACATTCTCATTCAGAACATTGTAATTACTAGTGTGTTGCATAATCCTTTCAGATAGCACTAAGATAATGTACGGTGTTATCATAATTTATAAAGTAACAAACACAGATGAAGGGCAACTGCTAGTGTATTATAAATTTTATGAAACACATTTTTGAATGTTTGTCTTTAATCACGTTCTGTTTGTTTGTATTCAGCGGGTTATTTTTACTGTACCTTGAAGCTGTGGAACAATCTTCCGGCCACTGTGTTCCCTAGTTCCTATAACATGGGATCCTTCAAGCGTAATGTGAAGAGACATGTTACGGTCTGCAACGGACATGTGACAACTCCGGTGTTGCAAGCGTCCATAGGCTGCGGTGACTGCTTAACATCAGGCTGCCCGCATGCCTGTTTGCTACCGTCGTGGTATATAAAAAAGACATTTACGCAGGCCGAAATCACAGCGGCGATTGGTGATTGATAGTAGGTGTCTCGGTAGTCGCTGATGTTTTTGTTTATTTCTTTCTTCCTTGCTTTCTTTTTGTTTTATTCTTCCTATTTTTCTTCTTTTCATTCATTCTTTCTTTCTTGTTTATTGTAAAGCGAATATTTAGTCTAATTTTCATTCATAGCACACCCGTACGAATCCGAGGCGGATAGGTAATGTATTATGCACTAACTCTTCCGAAAGAAATTCTCTAAAAAATATTAAAAATTGTATTAAAATCCGTTGAGTAGTAAAAAAAAATAAGGGAACAAAAAGACAAACATGAATAGCGATTTTATTTCATATTATTTGTAGGATATAAATTTTGGGGTGTAAGGTGTGTCGAATAACATCATAAGACTTGAGACACCCAAGACAACCTCACCTGCACGTGGTGCACCCTGCTGAATAACGAACGAGGCAATGGTGAAAGCGGGGTGGTATGGTTTTACAGCCTGACTGCGTCGCAACCACCGCATGTATACGGCGGAAAATCCGGTCATAGTGATTCGCTTCTGCGGGTCGCGTTTCGGGATCAGCCTGTGCATATCCAGCTTTATCCGGCGACCGGCGATGTTTAGTGTGTCGCTCGGTGGTCGCCATTGTTTTTGGACTGTACTGTGCTTACCATCAGGCATGGTGTAGTCATTTTTCCGTGCTACTGTAAAAAAATAGATTCCCTAGCGGGCCCGGCAGACGTTTAGACGTTGTCCTGCCTTGACAATAAAAAAATCTTAAAATTCAGCGCCACCGACCGTGTCCAATTGTTAATCTTAACCATTTGTGAATCCACCTCAATACATACAAAAAAAATCATCAAAATCTGTCCTGCAGGAGAGTTCAGTCTCATACACATGGACAGAATAATTATACATAACTAGCAGGCCCTGATAATAAAAAATCCTTGACAAATTATATACCAAAACCTTCCTCACGAATCACTTTATCCACTTGTGAAAACCGCATGAAAATCCATTCAGTAGTTTTTGTGTTTATCGCGAACAGACAGACAGACAGACAGACGCGGTAGGGGACTTTGTTTTATACTATGTAATGATTATAATGAAATTCTGTACAAATTCTGTATATTTAATTGATAATAAGTTATGAAAATGAGCAATAATACTTTCAGAAATCGATTTATTCTCTATATCGATTTATATCAATTTTGATCAGAAGTCAAATGTCTCATGAAAATTATTAAAAAACTATGATAAACCTAAAGATTAAAACTACCACAATAACTAAGATACTATGTAATAAGCACGTACAAAACCCCAGTTATAAAAACTATCACATAACAATATTGTTACATACACAAAAAATCGGCTTCCCAATCGGAGCACGCGACAAAAAACAATAACTCAAAAAAAAAATCTCAACACCAGCAAACTTACGGACGGCCAATAAATAATAAGAAACGGAAAAGTTCTAAATTCGTATCGGCCAATGAGCGAAGAGAACAAAAACCGAATCCGGTTTTGAAATTAGAATCCCGAAACCGAGGCACGTAGCGTAATTCGACTCCGAGAAACAATGACCTACCACAACGTTGTGTAGAGATGGTAAAAATGGATAAACATGTTCGTCGTACAAATGCGTTTGCTGGATACATTTGTGTCCTTCGAAATCTTTGCGCCTTCAAAAATGTGTATGTACTACAATCATATTTCCCTATAGTATTTATACATTTCATTTTTATTACATGTATAAAAATACACTAGCTGACCCGTACCCTCTTCGTTAGACGGTAAATATTTATAAAAAAAAACTTTTTCTTTCTTAAATATAATAGACATATTCTGTCGGTGACTTTTTTGTAGGCATTATCAAGCTCTACATCTTTTCTCTGGAACTCAATCATATATCTCTCATCGTTAAGGCAGCGTTCGTAAGAAACGTTTTCTTTCGACCGTTTTTTCTCCGACTTACTTTGCAAATCCGATTTCCACAAAAAAGTATTTTCATTTTTCGACATAATAGATACTCTATGACACTTACAAATAACGTGGCTTTTAATTGGTAAAAGCATTTTCAAAATCGATTTAGTAGGTCCAGATATTACCCCCTACAACGTCACAACTCGTAAACTTTACCTCTTTATAATATTACTGCCTTTGCCCGCAACTTCGATCGCGAGGAATAGTTACTTTGGGCTATCGCTAACATTCTCCGGAAGTTTTCAAAAGGAAAAAAAACATCCCCGATTTTGGAACATTATTTTTGGCGCTCCGCTCTTATATAGCCTTCCTCGAAAAATGGGCTATATAACACTGAAAGAATTTTTCTAATCGTCCCAGTAGTTCCTGGGATTAGTGCGTTCAAGCAAACAAAACTCTTTAGGTTCAATAATAATAGTATAGATTTAGGATTTCATTTTGACTATAATGTACAATAGCATCATCATTAATTTAGTTTATACATTACACATATCACCTCCACACACGTGCACGCATACACGCTTACACTTGCAAGTGGAAGGGTTTTATTTTTTTCCCTTGTCAAACTTAAATTGTTTAGAAAATTATCCGATACGAAATATATATAAGAGTTGTTGAGGTATGTATGCTTGGTACAAATATATGTTTCAACAACTCATATAGGTATGAATATTTAGCTAAGCTTAGGTTAGCACAGATAAGTCGTGAATTGCATGTACCAGGCAACAGCCCAAGCCGAGGTGTGCCGCGCACCCTTGAGCTAGTTGTCAAAATAAAATCGGCTGAGTGCCTTAAGCGCTCGCCTTAGTAGTCCGATGAAGCTGTTAAGACTTTGCTAGGTCGATAGCGTAGACAGTACGAAAAAAAAAAATTTAGTCCAACGTTCACTTAATAATTTGTGATAACTAAAAGTAACATAAGCGATTTTGAAAGCGCACTACAGAACGGTGTAAAACAAAGATAGACGCGATGACTCACACGAGTACAACGAAGCGCATAAGTACATTATTTACGAAAAAAAAAAGTTACCGCGACAGAGAATGAGATAATCGGTATTCATCACGCACACAAAAATGTCGGGCCCCGGACTAACAACGGGAGGGAGGGAAATAGAAATAGTACGTCCATTTCGTTCAACCAAAATGCTACCAATATAAAGAATGACGCCTCTAAGGCCATCGACCTCACGAACTGAGAATTGACTCGGGTTTCTTTGGTGGAACTGTTTTTTTTACTACATTAAAATAGTCTGTTTTAAAATTAATTCGCTGGGAATTATTTATTTTTATTTTATTTTTTCGATTGAAAATTAAAAGTGATATAAGATATAAGTCTATAAAATTATTTAAACTGCTTTTTTATTCCGTAAAATTTGTTCAGATGTTTTTTTTTTTATTATAGGAGGCAAACGAACAGGTCACTTAGTGTAAAGTGATCACAGCCGTCCATAGACCTAGCAACACCAGGGAAGTGGCAAGTACGTTGCCAGCCTGGGTTTGGGGGGAAAGGGGGAAGGGTTAGGGGGAGTGAGGAGGGGAGGAGAGAAGAGAGGGAAGGGGAGGTGGGCCTCCGGCGCTCTCACTGACCGAACGAAACGCAAAAATGCAAGCACTATTACTTCACGTCGGTTTTCTGTGAGAGGGTGGTACTACCCCGAGCGAGCCGACCCATTCATGCTGAAACCAGTAATAGCTTTGTACCTCCACCTCCGAAATCACCTGTGTTTGTGAGATGACCCCAACAACTGAAACAAGTACACTGTACATCAACTGAAATTAAGTTCCCAAAATGGTGCTTGTTGGTCTGTCTGGTAGATGCTATAACGCGAAATCAGCTGAGCTAATCTATATGAAAGGGTTTTTATACCTTATACGTATTATCTAGATAAGTGGTGGTATATATTACGTTACATTAGTTTTGGTAGGTGGTAGATCCAAGCTGAATCTATAACTGGTTTCAGCATGAATGGGTCGTCCGCCCTCTCACAGAAAACAGACGTGAAGTAACAGTGCTTGCATTGTTGCGTTGCGTTCGGTCAGTGAGAGCGTCGGAGGCCCACCACTCCTCTCCTTCCCTCTTCCCTTACTCCCCAGCCCCCCAAACACAGTCTAGCAACGCACTTGTGACTCCTCTAGTGTTGCAAGTGTCTATGGACGGTGGTGATCACTTAACATCAGGTGACCCACTTGCTCGTCTGCCTCCTATGATATAAAAAAAAACAGGTAATATATGACATAAGTTTTAGGATTATAGGTAAATTAAGATGTGATTAGTTAGTTAGTAGTTAGTTAGATTAGATAGTGGTTAGCGTGTCCGGACACCGCGTCGATAAACGTAGGATCAAATCTTAGGTAATGATTCGGTGCTTTCAGAGAAAGAAAACATGCAGACATTCGATGATGGTAGGGCTTTTTTTTATACCCACCTTGATAGCTATCATTCTCAAGTAGAATATCTTTCACTAAGTACCTGTTGGTGTTTTCCGGCACTTAGACTTGAGAGCTAGCCCTTCTCTAGATTTAGCGTGTTTACTTTCTTAGAACACATCGTCCTTTAAGATCAGATGAGAATGTGTTCGAACACTAAAACCTATACGGTGTTTACAAAACAGTTAAATACGATTGAATACTTGCTTTAAAAAGGTTTCGTATTAAAAGCACCGTGCTCGACCAAGGCAAGTTCGCGTTATCCTTTTTCGCAAGTGTAACCTTTTTTTTTATCGTGGAGAACCCTCTTGCACAGACATTGCCAGGTCCCCGGGGGAGGACCTGAACTGAGTCGACCTCCAATCGACTAAAAAACTCCACGGTAACCTTACGTAACGTAACGCAAGTCTAACCTAACGTAACCGAAGCGATACAAAAGAGCAAGATGGCGAACATTCAGCGACCGCGGTGCATTCAATTCGAAACCTTTTTAAAGCAACTATTCAATACGTATTTAACTTTTTTGTAATAACATCGATAAAGTTGTATAAAGCCGATGCTAAGTGTTGTGAGTTCTAATCCCACAGATGATGTATCCATTATCCATCACCAACCAACGCTTGATCTCTGATACAAAATCTGTCTCAAAAATTGAAAAGAAGAATTGGAAACAAAATAACTATAGAAACCTTATAATTTATGTTAGCAAAGCCATGGGGAAGCCTAGTCTATAAATAAAAGGAAAATAAGTGAAAGAGATATGTTATGATAATGAGGAATAATGTCCATCTTATCATCATCCCGAGGCCTGGTACAATGTAGTAGAGATCCTTAGGGTATAACTATGGGTAATCGGCCCCGGAAAGATATGTTAATAATACTTGGTATTATTATAGTAGTGGAGATATGTTGGCCTTAACAAAACACAAAATCTGAAAAGTCGCTTTTTTGACGTTATTGATTGTCGACAAAAAAATATTTAAGAAATTTTTGTCCTACATTGAACACTGACTTAAAGCCGTCTTCGTCTGTATTATTTATTACGTTAACAGTACATGTTATGTACAGAGAGAAA
Organism: Antheraea pernyi; assembly: GCA_015888305.1. NCBI lineage: Eukaryota > Metazoa > Arthropoda > Insecta > Lepidoptera > Saturniidae > Antheraea > Antheraea pernyi. Next base: position 236,196 of record MU158905.1, on the reverse strand, counting down.
ATATAAGCATAAAATCACTTGCCCCATTTCTTCATTTCCCATTTCTATAATCTTGGTTTCATTAAAATCGGTCGGTTTCATTAAAAAGTTATTGTAATTTTAATGACGATGCGACTTAAGTACGAGAGAAAAGTCGATAAGTAAATGGACTTAATACATTCAGATGACTTTATTGATCACTGTTTTTTACATCAGTTTCCATGCGGACAAAGTCGCGGGCACAGCTAGTTAAATATAAATAGTATAGAAGATATCAATAGATAGAGGCAATGGCGAAAAACCACAATGTATATGGCGAAAAAGCCTATCATAGTGATTCGCTTCTGCGGGTCGCGCTTCGGGATCAACCTGTGCATATCCAGCTTTTCGCAGGTCTGTATGACAGTGGCGACCGGCGATGGATAGTGTGTCACTCGTTGGTCGCCATTGTTTTTGGATTGTACTGTACTTACCATCAGGCATAGTGCAGTCACTTTGCCGTGCTACAATAAAAAATATATATATATCGCTTAAATCTCTTTCCAGGGTCGATTCCCTACGCTATTACCCTATTTAAAATTTAAATTATGATTTGAATTTACAACAAAAACGTAATTACAATACCAATAAAAAAATAGTATGAACATAGAAACGATAAAATTGCACTTTCAGTAAATTCACCGTCTCTTTCTTTTTCTGTGCTTCGTCTTATTTTCGCGTATAAAAAGTTGCGCGTGAGTCGTCGACCGGCGTCAAGGGCGAGTCGAATTCACCACTCGCGCTTTGTACAGTCCGATGAAACGAAATAAGGGTGCTATCACATTAATACATGTGTACATAAAACTCTACAGTCTGACAAACATCTCACCTCAGGAATTCTTAAAGATTTTTTGAAGTGAATACTTCTTTATGCGTGTTCAGCGGTATTTTTGGAGGGAGATAAATTTATAATTTCGTGTCATAACATGGTATATAAGCACGACCGGCCGTATTGCGCTCGCGTGGCTTGCAACAGCGTCCAATTCACCACTCGCGCTTTGTACAGTCCGATAAGGTGTCAAATACGGGTGTTTTCACATTCATACATAAAACTCGCAATTAGTCTGACAAACGTCTTCAGGAATATTTTTTTTTTAATTATAAATTGTTTAGGTGCGTTGTGCGGTATTTTTGACAGGAGATAAACTTATGAAGCATGACCGATCGTATTGTGCTTACGCGACGCGTTAAACCAGCGACGCTTGGTATAGCGGCCTATGTACATGTAATATTGACATTTTGCACCTCATCAAATAATTAAATTTATAAGTAAATAGTCATAAAAAAAGTAAGCCATTTACTAATCTCCAAAGTATTTTTAATCATAATATTAGTACTATAAGTTAAGAATTAAATAATAATAAAATCAATTTTTAACACTCTTTACACTCTTTCTTAAAAAGAGCCATCTAGCGAACATCAAAGAACTAGTTTTGGGTTTCATAGTTATTTCACAACTCGTTGTGTACTCAGAAACGCATTGACAGTTTATCTTATGGATAGCTTTATTGAGTCAATAACTAATTATAGTTACTGTAGTAGCTCAGAAACCGGGCATAAGTTATTTGTAGTCCACAAATAATGGTGGTCGTTTACCATTACTGACATATCACTACATAGTATAAAACAAATTCGCTTTCTCTGTCCCTATATCCCTACGTATGCTTAAATCTTTAAAACTACGCAACGGATTTTGATGCGGTTTTTTTTAATAGATAGAGTGATTGAAGAGGAAGGTTTATATGTATAATAACATCCATTAAATAATGGAGAAATACTGTTATTTTTGAGGTTTCTAATGTGATGTCGTAAATAATTACATAACCGGTTCCATGCAGACGAAGTTGCACGGGTCAGCTAGTCTAAGATAGAGTGCTGAAATTATATTTGGAGTACAAAGTTATATTGACGGATACCTGCATCTTACAACCTCCCGGCCAATGTGTACCTTTCTTCCTATGACACGGGGTCCTTCAAGCGTAACGTGAAGAGACATTTACGCAGGCCGGCATGACAGCGGCTACTGATGATGGATAGATTGTCTCTCGGTGGTCGCCATTGTTTTTCGATTGTACTATGCTTACCAGACACAGTGCAGTCACTTTGCCGTGCTACAATAACAAAAAACAAGGCAGTTATAAGAACTGCCGAAGAAGTGAAAACTCAATTAATTATAGTGTGAATGACGGTGATATTTAAATTTCAGAATTTATTTATTGAAATTACTAACACATCTTTTGGCACTCGGAGCAACAATTATATATTTTTTTTACAGTTTATTAATTAATGAAACATGAATATTACGTGTACACCCACCGCTATAGGTACTACGAGTCGCTAGTCTGGCGCAGGAGCAGTTTGTCACTAGCATGTCGACTTCATCGGTGACACGAACCCATATATATTTCCCCTACCAAGTATATTTATCAATCCCTCAACGCGGCTTATAAAGTTTCCACTTTAAAAATATCACAATAACTTAATTTAATATATCTTTATTAAGTCTTAAGAAACTATGATTATTATAAGATCTACGCATTAAGATGTGAAGTGGGGCAAGCGGTATTGTGCGCAGACAAAGTAAATGATCATTTCTTTACAAAGGAACTTTGTAAGCAAAGCGTCTTTAATACTTCCATTTTTTCCTATTATTTCCTCTTCTCATCAAATATATTGCTTAGATAATAAATAACGTAGATAAATTGGTCAACTAGTCTAGAATCAATACCTACATATAATAAAAATAAATATCTAACACGTCTATACTTTATAGATATTTGTGAAAAAAAAAAATGCAATTATCTTGGAATACGTAATAAGATTAATTTCAATCATTTTTAGAAATGTCTGTCAGTCTGTATGTCTGTTTTTTTGAAAACGCATCACTGCTAAAGTACTGTATACGTTCACGATAAAATCTCAACATCAAATCATAAAACATATCCTAGAGTAACATATACTCTTGGTTTCATTAGAATCGGTTCACTCTATCAAAAGTTATTGTAATTTTAATGAGGACGCGACTCAAGAACGTGGGAAAGGTATATAAGTAAATGGACTTAATAGATTCAGATGATTTTATTAGTCACTGTTTTTTTACATTTCGTTCCATCGGGACGGAGTCGCGGGCACAGCTAGTCTACAATACTTATATATTAATACGTGAAGCCTAATCTTTATATTCTTTTTTAACGGAATTGGGCGAACGGATGGACGTGAAACTTGGCATAGTAAAGTTTATATGGAGGAGAAGTGCAGAAAGCTATTTATTTTATATAAAATGCATTAGAAGTACATTAAATTAATTAAAATATGTATTACTCACACTACTACTTCAATTTTCCACAACATATACACACATGTAAACAAAAAAGACATCTGTCAATAAAGGACTTCAAAGAGGTTGTGAAGGAGGTTGCAATTCTCGACTGTATGTATTATTTTACTCTTACTTTCCAATTACCCTTTTTCATTCTACATTCAACAATGATATTATAACATACAACTATTATTATAATATTTATCCCTTTAAAAAATCAATGAACTATGGTCGAATGTCGACCACTGGGCGTCCACTAGTTCTTTATTAAAAAGTTCAATATTATTGACACTTAAATAACTAATAATTGATAATACATATATATTCATGGTATATTATTTAATAATATAGAACAAGTTAAAATACAGATACAAATTATTAAATAACTTAATATAAGTGATAAGTAAACACCTTGCGATTCTAATACGTCGTCTAACGCAAGCAAGCTGGTGTTACGCGCAGGTGCCGCAGATGCGATGTTAGTCTAAACTTGCTTAGACCAAATAAGGCCTGGACCGGATATCTTAGACATATTTATGATACTACCTTTAGCTGCGGTTTCATTATGGCTTATGTTATAGAATTTTGAATTATATCAAATGCGTTTTAAGCAAATACCGTATGAAATTCCTGATGTGGAACACAGTTGTGGATTTGAAGGTGGTAGAGCCACGCTGAAGCTGTTACTGGTTTCAGCATGAATGGGTCGGCTCGCCCGGGGTACTACCACCCTCTCGTAGAATACCGACGTGAAGTAACAGTGCTTGCATTGTTGCGTTTCGTTCGGTCAGTGAGAGCGCCGGCAGCCCCCCTCTCCTTTCCTCCTTCCTTTTTCCCATCCCCCAAACTAAAGCTGGCAACGCACTTGCGACTCCTCTGGTGTTGCTAGTGTCTATGGACGGCGGTGATCACTTACCATAAGGTGACCCACCTGTTCGTTTGCCTCCGATGACATAAAATACAATAGTCCGCGAGGCGAAAGCTGAACTTGCATTTGTATGAATAACATAGATAGATGACACAACTCATAATGGCAACAATATATAATGGCAACATATAATAGCTAACGTAACTAATATATTTTATTGGATCGGTATAAGTAATATATTAAATACTATTTAAGTTACTGAAATGAAAACGTTACGGTGGATGTGCGGCGTGTCTCGGCTCGATAAAATCAGTAACGAATACGTGTGAGGCAGCCTGGGGGTGCGCGACATTGCCGCCAACATACAAGAAAGTAGGCTGCGATGATATGGTCACGTTAAGAGAAAGCCACCAGACTACGTGCGGAGTTTGGCACTACAACTGTCCCTTCCAGGTCAGGGATCCAGAGGCAGGCCCAAAACAAATTGGAAAGGTGTAGTGCTGAAAGATATGAACGAGTGCAAAGAGTCTGATGGTGACGTCAAGGACAGAGTGAAGTGGATAGGAAAAGTTAGGAAGGCTGACCCCACCACCATGTGGGATTAATAGCCAGGAAGAGAAAGCGGTACAAATAGGTAATATATTGATTAAAACATCTTTATAAGATACACATTTTGTAGGTGGTACAGCCACGCTGAAGCTATTACTGGTTTAAGCATGAATGGGCTGGCTCAGTCGGGGTAGTACCACCCTCTCACACAAAACTGACGTGAAGTAACAGTGCTTATATTGTTGCGTTTCATTCAGTCAGTGAGAGCGCCAGAGGCCAGACTCTCCACACGCCCCCTCCCCACCGCAATCCCTCCCCTCCCTCCCCTCTCCCCCTCCCCCCTCTCCCTCCTCTCTAACAAAGGTTGGCAACACACTTTCGACTCCCCTGGTGTTGCTAAAGTCTATGGACGGTGGTGATCACTTACCATCAGGTGACCCGCCTGTTTGTTTGCCTACTATAATATAAAAAAATATATTTTTTAAGAATTAATTTTCTTTTGGTACGTTGTTAATTGGATTTTATTAAACGAAAATGTGTAAGGAAAAAGATAATATAGCTATAGATGTTTTAGGCTGTGAGAGAACGAGGTAGTAAATTCTTGATGTACCGGTACTATATACAAACAGAGAGAGTGAGAGAAACGTTGAGTTTTATAGCACATTATTTTCTGTTACATCGCTGTGAATCTCACGCACTTTAAAAAAGTATTCTGTGTTGTGTATTATTAACATCGTCAATATATATTAAAATATAACAAAATAATACTGAAAATTAATGTTAACCTCCACAGTGTATGTAGTATGTTCATCTCATTATTTTAGACACGCATCTTTTTTTAAATAATATTTTAGGTATGAGAATGGTTATTATGGATTATTAGGGCGAGTTAAGTTAAATGACTTTTTTTATTAGTTATAAATACTGTTGAAAACGACGTAAAACAAAATACTGTCAAAGTTAGAGTTCTTAATTAATATTAATGTTAATATGTATCCATTAATGGGTACCAATGCGTGTTAATGGAAAACAAAATCCACTTGGTTCTTAAATAAAAACATATTCGGTGATGTGTGTTTTATAATGACAAATTTTCTAACATTACGAAGAACGTCATTTAAGAAAAGTAGAAACTAACAATGTAGTATGGATAATCAGCGGACAGATGGCGTTATAAACAAAAATAAACAGGTAGCCGCTTCAAACTATATTAACAGATAGATGATGTAATTAGATAAACACGGCGTGTGTCCGCGTTTAGTCGACAAAGGATAATACGAACAGTCTATGTTCATCCGCACGTTTCGATTGGGCAATAATTTGCCGCAGCGTGATCACAGGATCGGGTCACGTCGCGCGCGACACTCAAACTGAGCGTACGGGACTGTGACCGATTAAAAATTATAAGCGCATCGTTTGATTGCGCTACGCCCGTGTAATAAATAAAACAGACCGATTACACAATATATTGCGCTCTCAGGAAAATAGTTCATAGGCCTATGAGTTGACAGTTTATTAACTAATGAAGCTTATTATGATTCCTATCTCTGAACAACATATCCTTTTATAGATTACTAGTAGATTCGCGCGGTTTCGCACGCGTATTCATGTAGAGATTTTTTTTTTAAACTGGTTGCGCAAAGTGATTGTGGTGGTGGTACCTGATGGAAAGTACAGTACAGTCCATAAACAATGGCAACTGTCGGTGTTAAATAACAACGGCTGTCATCGCTATCATGCCCACCTGCACATGTGCCTCTTCACGTCTCGTTTGAAGGACCCCATATCATAAGAGGAAGGGAACACACTGGCTGGGAGGCTATTCCACATCTTCACAGTACGACAAAGATAAGAATTTTCGAACTTCTTCGTTCTTCTACCCGCCCGTGTAGTTCTGTAGTGGAAAGGAGAAGACGGGATGAGGGTAAACAACTCTTCAGAACACTTGCCATATTTATCGATTATTTTCTACTCTCTATTACTCTAGGAAAGAATAACTAACCGAGTTAATTTCATTCTCTTTTTGACTACCTTAGGGGTTAAGTTTCGAAAAATACTTCCTTAATACTCACCTACAGTGTAAAACTAATCAGCATGAATATTTTTGCAGCCTAACTTGAGTCAGTTATTCTTTTATATTTACTGGGTGGCTGGTTACTCATTAGCAATATTTTTACAGGCTACTCAGTGCCTGATACTCGCTCTAAATCAATTAAAAAAACTAGGCGCTTAATATATGACATCATTATTCAGAACATACAAAAAATATAGTCAAACCTCTACCACAAAAAATATAGTCGAACCTCTACCCGTCTATGTTAAAGCACATTATCAGTGACCGCCGGGTGTAGTACATGTGAAGTGAAAGTAAAGCCAACCAACTAACAAAGGATAATTTTTCGAAGTTTGAACAAACAAAAAAGTTTATTGTCCATTTTATTATCGACGGTTATAAACTCCAGGACGCCGCTCGCAGGTTTTGTCACCGGTCTTTCAACCTAGGTTTATTTAAATGTGTACCCATATTTTTGAGAGTCTTATAACAAACTTTAACTTAGGTTCTCTTTGTTCTTTATTAGTATTTGTTTTGATATTATTATTTCATATGTTGAATGTGACCATGAACTATCATAAGATTGAAGGTTGTCACTATTTACACAGTCACAGTGTATAGACTGACTGTTTCCGCGTGGAACCTAATGTACAAACCAGTGACTAAGTAATTTTAATGTATAAATCTAAGTACTTATCTACTATTCTTTCATATTTAAATCGCGTCGTCATTAAAATTGCAATAACTTCTCATAGACTGAACCTACTTTCATGAAAGAAAGACTAAATGTTACTCGAAGATTTGCTTTATAATCCATTTGAATTTTATCGTGAACACTGTAATTTAGCAGTGATGCGTGTTCAAACAAACAGACAGACGACATGTCTAAAAATGATTGAAATATGTTTTATATCACGTTACAGTTACATTCTTATTATATGTCTAAATAAAGCTTAGCTATCAAGGAGTAAACTTATAAATAAAACACACCTGTCTATTGTCTGTCCGTGCGTATCTCTGAAACGGCTGATCCGATTTTAATAAAAGTTTTTGTAGCAGATGGAGGACTTTTCAAAATATTTTTAGTTTATCTACACTATAATATTATTACATAGTATAAAACAAAGTCCTCTGCCACGTCTGTCTGTCTGTCTGTTCGCGATAAACTCAAAAATGAGCGAACGGATTTTCATGCGGTTTTTACCAGTGGATAGAGTGATTCACGGGGAACGTTTTAGTATATGATTAGCTAAAAACTTTTTCATAACCAGGGCGTGAAAACGTCTGCCGGGCCCGCTAGTAATATTATAAAGAGGTAAAGTTTTTGAATTTGTGACGTTTTGAGTTTATGAGTTCGTGACGTTGTAGGGGGGTATACTAAGGAACTACGGGTCCGATTTGAAAAATTATTTCGGTGCTATATAGCTCATTTACCAAAGAAAGTTTTAGGGTACATATATCATCACGTTAAGACAATAGGAGCGGAGCACCAATGAAGAATATTTCAAAATCGGGGGTTTTTCGCCTTGAAAGCTTCCGCTCCTGTTAGCGTTAGCCCAAAAGTATCTATTCCACGCGGACGAAGTCGTGGGAAGAGGCTAGTATATAATAATATTTTTTATAACGTCTTAGCAGTAATAATGACATTAAAATCGGAGTTGCTTAAGGAGTGAATAGAAAATTAACTAAGTCATAATAGATATAAATATAGTTTATTAAAGACTCCATGTCTGTTTTATGCAATTAACTGCGAGTTGTTCCCGGGTTAAAAAATCAAAATTTAGATGGTCAATGATTTTCAACACCAGAAGAGGTTGTTGAAGAGTATAAAAGGCACATATCCGAGGTCACCACGGGATTGGAATAAATCTTTCCAAAAATGGTTTAATCGCCCCTAACTTTTATATTCAAGTCACAGTGAGAGATTTTATGCGATAAAGTGAACTAAAGAAATTAAACGCGATTTCTTATTATCATAGGAGGCAAACGAACAGGTGGGTCTCCTGATGTTAAGCGATCATCGCCGTCCATAGATATTAGCAATATAAGTGGAGTCGCAAGTACGTTGCCGGCCTTTTAAAGAAGTATACTCTTTTGATGGAACTAAATCACTTCTTTATCGTCTTCTTGACGAATTTATCACATTACTTAATAACTATCGTGTACAAATAGTATCTCGAAAAAGTATAGTTTGAAAAGTAGTGTAATCTCGGGAATAGCTACTGTGAGTTAACGCTAACTCGCAGCGCATGCACTCAAGAGGAAAAAATTCCCCGATTTTCAAACATTCTTCATTGGTGCTCCGCTCTTATAGGCCTTAGCGTGATGATATAAAGCGTATAACCTTCCCCGATAAATAAGCTGTAATAAGCTATATAACAATTTTTCAAATCGGATCAATAGCTCCAGAGATTATCCCCTACAACGTCACAAACTCACAAAATATACCTCTTTGTAATATTAGTATAGATATAGCTTCATAGCAATTGTTTTAACTCGTGAAAGAGTAGCCACTCTCAGATAATCCTTAGCTAACTGTTCCATTTAATGAATTGAAATGTAATCTAGACTTTAATGTTAGCTCTTTCACGGGACTGAGTCAATTAAGTTTTTTTTTTGTATTTTATATGACGTCTATAGGTTCGAATCCCGAGGTGTACAAACGAATTTTCAGAATTGTTATACATTTACATACAGACATACGTTTAATAGGTGAAGGCCACGCTGAAGCTATTACTGGTTTCAGCATGAATGGATCGGCTCGCCCGGGCTACTACCACCCTTTCATAGAAAACTAACGTGAAGTAACAGTGCTTGCATTGTTGCGTTCCGTTCGGTCAGTGAGAGCGCCGCAGGCACACCTCCCCTCCCCTCTCCTCTCTCCTGTTCCCCTCCCTACCCTTCCTCCCAAAGGCTGGCAACGCACTTGCGACTCCCCTGGAATTGTTAGTGTCTATGGATGGTGGTGATCACTTACCATCAGGTGACCCACCTGTTTGTTTGCCTCCTATGAAATAAAATAGGTAACAATATCGGCTGATGGTGAAGGCATACATCGTGAGGAAACCTGAACTTGAGAAATGTTCTTGTAGTACTATTGTATGTGGGAAAAATATAGAACTGTGGATTACACGGAGTTTGAAATCGCCGATACGTCGTGAACTGGCGTGGTGATTACGCCCATACATTCATTTTGGAAGAGGCTTATAACCCTGCAGTGGGCAAACTGAAATAGTTTAGAAAATTATCCGATACGAAATATATATCAGAGTTGTTGAGGTATGTATGCTTGGTACACATATATGTTTCAACAACTCATATACGTATGAATAGTTAGCTTAGCTCAGGTTAGTTCAGATAGGTCGTGAATTGCAGCAGGCAACAGCTCAAGCCGAGGTGTGCCGTGCACCCTTGAGCTAGTTGTCAAATAAAATTGGCTAAATGCCTTAATCGCTCGCGTTAGTAGTCCGGTGAAGCTGTTAAGACCTTGCTAGGTCAATAGCGTAGTTAGTTCGAAAAAAAACCCTGCAGTGGGTGTTGATACAGGCTGATGACGATGATTATGTAGTTTTAGCGTTCTATCATATACTCATCAGATGTAGTGGTGGTGTGGTGATAACAACGCTAAAACTAGACGGGTACTGTGCACTGTGCCTGATAGTAAGCAGAGTACAATACAAAAACAATGGCGACCACCGAGTGACACACTATCCATCGCCGGTCACCACTGTCATGCCGGCCTGCGAAAAGCTGGATATGCACACACTGATCCCGAAACACGACCCGCAGAAGAAAATCACTATGGCTTTTTCACCATGTACATGGTGGTTGCGACCCAGTCAGGCTGTAAAAAAACCCTACCATCCCGCTTTCGCCATTGCCTCGTCCGTTATTTAGCAAAGTGAACCACGTTCAGGTGAGGTTGGCTTGGATGTCTCAAGTCTTAAATGTTATTCGACACCCCTTACACCCCAAAAGTATGGGGTATGATTTTTTTTCGTGGCCATATAACCCAATTCCGGAGCGATAGCGTCGCTCATACGATCGACAAGTGAATGTCAGGTCTGACGCCTGACGTCTGACGTCCCATTCGTATAAATTTATAATCGGTGACTGTCACTCCTCGTGTTCACTTCCCCGCAGTTGGCCTGACTGGGTGAAGTATCCTGTTCACAGACGCTATATCGCTTGGAATACAATTAAAGAAACGTATCTTTGCCCAAGGCCTACGTTATCCTCTCGATCTTACCGGTAAGAATCCACAGGAACGACAAGTCGATAAGTGTAGAACTCACTTGGCCTCAGGAATTTGACGCATTTCACGAAGTATGAGTATGGGGCAAACAGACAAGCATAACCCACCTCTCTTCTTCCTTGCCCCTTCTCCACTCTCCCTCCCTCAAACATAGGGTGGCGACGCACTTGTGACTCTTCTGGTGTTGCAAGTGTCTATGGACGGTGACCCACATGTTCGTTTGCCTCCTATGATATAAAACAAAAAAAGACCAAATCCGTTAGTGTTAGTTAATAATCACTGTAAGGAAGTTCGTCATAAAAAATTGATATTATTGTTTTCAGACAAACTATGATGCTGGATGGTCCCAGAAGATCGATGTCCAGGGTGGTGGGAGGTACCCAAGTTCTGACGAAGAGCTCTGCTGTTTATAGGGCCCATAAATACAGAGTGCTCGTTACTGCCTCCCGCATTAGGTGGTGTTGATACCACTACCATAGTTTCTCGAACGGAATTCGAAATGCTTTTATTCCATTTTTATATCTTATAATCCACGTTAGGGATTCCACATGTTTTTATTATTATCTATTGCTATTTCGTTCTCTTTAATATAGATGGGACCTATTCCTCGGATAGACCTTATGTCTTTTTTTATATCGCCAACTACATGTGAGCAAAATTTCATGATGATCGGTTGAGCAATTAAAGTGGCTTAACAGATGCTTAATCTAGCATCTGAAAGGCTGAACAGATTTTGATGACACTTTCATTGTCAGATAGAGGATATTTTTTTTGCCTTTATACCATTATGCTTTTCCATAGAACCTAAGTAATGACAAAAATACAATTTATAAAAAATATAAACCATATAAAACACTGAAATTACTTTGTACAGGTAATATGTATAAAAGGATAGTTTTTGACAGGAAATAAATATGGCATAATCAAAAATAAAATATTAAGATTTTTTTCAAGAAAAACGTGACTGTCTATTTCATAAAAAATTGTATTCATTACCTATACACAAAAATTAAAAATCATATAGCACATCGCCACGCCAACAGTCAGTCTGATCCGCTGCTATAAATGTTTACAAAAACAAAATCCAACCCACAATCGAGTTGAAAATTTGGCGCCAAGCACAAATGTGTTTCTATACTTGAGGGTTAGTCCACTACATCTAGATTTAACATGGTTACCTTCTTAGACAATACCGTAACCTAACATCAGATGAGAGTTTAGTCCAATACAAATGGACATAAAATACCTTTCATCCAAAAATAGTTCTATTTTGAGCTCGAATCGACACTAACACAAGTGTAACCGTCAGCAAAAAGTAGTACAATATAAAAGAAACATTTAAAATTTATTTATATATAAGCCGGCCCAGCGGATATTTTTTTTTTAATCCTAAAAACCAACCACGGCGCTACCTACCTAGTCCAACTGAATCTAAACCATTCTCGGATCCACTGGAACACGCATAACAAATTTCATCAAAATCGGTCCAGCTGTTTTTATATATTATAAGAAATTTATATATAAAGATGTATAAGAATTTTAGTAATGTAAACCTTAAAGTTCACGAACTGTGTTAGCTAATCAAAAATAAATGCGAGTTGAAAGTAATTCGAGTTTATTTCGTGAACTGATAGTAGTTCGATGTACACATACAGCTGGTGTACGGACAGCGTTAAAAATTTTTACGTTCGTTTTAAGAGTTTTTCGAAACATCTCCATTTTCGATTCACGGTATATACGTCTTTTCGTTATTTATATATTGAGTTATACTTTCAAGTTATTCATCTATGTTAGTTAATTTTAGTTAATACTTAGACAATCTGGATTTAGTAAAAGTGCGATGTATTCTGTTGGGTGTAAGGGGTGTCGAATAACATCTAAGACTTGAGACACTCAAGCCAACCTCACCTGCACGTGGTGCACCCTGCTGAATAACGAACGAGGCAATAGCGAAAGTAGGGTCCTACAGCCTGACTGGGTCGCAACCACCATGTATATGGCGAAAAAGCCCGTCATAGTGATACGCTTCTGCGAGTCGCGTTTCGGGGTCAGCCTGTGCATATCCAGCGTTTCGCAGGCCGGCATGACAGCGGCGACCGGCGATGGATAGTGTGTCGCTCGGTGGTCGCCATTGTTTTTGTATTGTACTGTGCTTATCATCAGGCATAGTGCAGTCACTTTGCCGTGCTACTATAAAAAAAAAATCTAAACACAAAAAACAATAACAAACTGGTCACTCCGTGTTTCAGGCTCACTGAGACCATTAACAGTTTTTAGGTAATAAATAGTGTTAGATTTTATTAAGTCCCAAAGCATATTACAGATTTGCTAGATAGTAAGTTCAAATACCATGTCAAGCGGATTCTATTACAGGGTGGATCAATATGTGATGGACGGCGACTCTCTGTGCATCCACCAAAAACGAATGTAACTGTATATGCTTATAAAAATATGTTGTGCTATGTTATGTATAATGAAAAGATGAACCAGATCGAGTTTCTTGTCGGTCTGGGTTGTTTTCCAAACCGGTGGTAGTTTTGACGTTCGTAAGTGCTTTCTCAAGGCTAAAATTAAATAAAGAATTTTTGATTTGATTTGATCGCGGTTCGCGAGCACCCCTTGTATTTAGGTACTATAAAAGCAAAGTTAAAAAACAAAAAGCTAATGTAATGTAATAGATAAGATGGAATAACAAGTTTATTAGCTTGTCCAATATCCCCGGTGTATCCAGCACGCGCGGAAACATACGAAGTTGTCCGACCGCATCCGACGGTGTTCGATAATGTCCAGTGAAAATAGCCGCCGTGAAACTACGCGACGCTAACAACAGCCTGCCGCGGACTCTACTGATACTGGATTAGTGTTTTTTTATTTTAGAAACGAAGTTCCTTGCGGTAGCGTTTGACTGGTAGAAATTGTCATGTAAGGGAAAAGCGTTTGATCCTCCGTGTCGATATCTTGTGTCCCTCTTTGTGTTTTTCTTTTAAATACGAGTAAGTGTGTGTTGCCAGTTGTATTATCCCAATCGATACTCAACGTGTGGAATTTTCATGACGGCTTATTCGTTTTTTTAAATCATACTTGACGTGATCGAATGTTTACCATAAATAAAAAAAAACACTAATACTATCTATACATAAAACAAAATCAAAAATAACAGTTATAATAATGAAATATTTTCAAGAGTAATTGCGATAATGTTGCTTTAATTTGGTTTTAAATGGGGCCAAAGGACAACAGAGAAATAAATCTATATCTTTTTGAATGTTGTTATACGACGAACACATACGATAAATAGGTGAATGCTGACCTGAACCGGTTCTCGATAGTGGTACGGTAAATGTTTTTCGGTTAAGCAAACGACTAGATGTACAAGGAATACAGAAGGAAGAAGATGTTACGATAGTATTTATCGTATATGTAGCCATAGTTATCGTCATTTATTCTCCTTTCGTACAACTTTCCAACAATTAACGAGAAAGAACAAATAAGTATCTATAAGTTTAATAACAATGTAAATCTAAGGTGTCGTACTTTTTAGCTTATTGTAAAAAAAACGTTGCAAGGGTCTTGGAAAAAATAATAAAATATATTTCTGTTTGTACGGACATGCACCATTGAAAAAGTACAGCGTTCACGATAAAACCTCAACAATAAAATCATAAAGCATATCCTCGGGTAACATTTAGTCTTGATTTCATTAAAAATGGTTCATTCTATCAAAAGTTATTGTAATTTTAATGAAGACGCGCGACTTAAGTACGAGAGAAAAGTGGACTTAATACATTCAGATGATTTTATTAGTCACTGTTTTTTTTACTATTGTCGCGGGCACAACTAGCAACTTATATAAATAGATTACTTCGCGTTTCGAAATAACTAAGTACATCTGTTTAAAAAGAAACGAAACTTGGAAGCCCAATCCAGTATTATCGATTCTAAAGTTTTTCCAATACACGGTCGATATCTGTTGAATATAAATGAATATCTAGATTGGCCGCGTTTCGTCTGTACTCTTTGATGTCGCCGTGAAGATACGAAAGCTGAGAACTTCTCTTAACTAAGTTAAAGTAACTGCTTAAATGTTACAGGTTGTGGATTATAGTCAAAAATGTAAGTGAGTTAATTTCAGCGGAAGTACAAATGTTATAAAGGAAAGTAACTTTCTATTCACTCGCTTTTAATACTTTATAAGTTTTTTTTAATATCATAGGAAGCAAACGACCAGGTGCGTCACCTGATTTTAAGTGATCACCACCGTCCAGAGACACTAACAACACCAGGGGGGTCGCAAGTGCGTTGCCAGCCTGTGTTATTGGGGAAGGTTGGAGGGGGATGGCTAGAGGGATTAGGAGGGAAGGTGGGCCTCCGGCGCTATCTAATAATTTCAGTGTTAAACCACGATCTTATCTGATGGAAATGACGACGTGGCCTGAAATGCTAAATACTCCAAACCGAGGAGGGACAGGTTATGAAGTGTATCTAGCTGAACACACCAACAAGTGCTTGGCGATATTGACATATCTTCAACTTGAGGATGGTAGCTAGCCAGGACTTAGAAAAAGCCCTACCACTATGCTATAGGTTCATTTCGATATTATCATTCACTGTCGGCTCCGACTCAGCGACGATTCGAACCTACGCCCATCTACGCGGTGGCCGAACATACTATTGCGGGGTGATAGGGTTCTACAGCCTGACTGGGTCGCAACCACTATGTATACGGCGAAAAAGCCCGTCATAGTGATTCGCTTCCGCGGGTCGCGTTTCGGGATCAGCCTGTGCATATCCAGCGTTTCGCAGACCGACATGACAGTGGCGACCGGCGATGGATAGTGTGTCACTCGGTGGTCGCCATTGTTTTTAGATTGTACTGTGCTTACCATCAGGCACAGTGCAGTCATTTTACCGCGCTATAATAAAATAAAAAAATGAAAAAAAATACTATTGACTGAGCTATCATCGCTTAATTGTCTTTAATCGCATGGTTCCCTATCTGTTCACCGCAGCACCCTGGTTCGCCGTACAAAGTAAAGAGAGGCGCCGTGAGGCACTCCTCATAAACCTTTCTCTGATAGCATGACTTACTTATTGCCAACATACAGACCCATGTTAGGGATGTTTTAATATATATGATAATCTAACTAGTAACTGTTTACTTATTATTATGGATTGTATCTATAACGACTACCTTGCGAGGTTAGAGCGCCGCGAACTGATAAAGCTTGGGAACCCCTGCATTAGAGAATTACTTCCATAAGGTTTATCAATAACTGTATATTTATGCAAACTCGTGAATCGATGTATACAAACGAAGTCGTAAGAAACAAGTTTTCGGGCGTTTATATTGTAAACGCTGGCTAAACCTTATGAAATACATGAAAATAATGTATTATGGAATTGTATGTCTTAAAAAACACTAAAGAAAAGTCCTGAATAGTACATATCTAGCTCCTATTTAATTCACAGTAATCATTTTTGTCTTTTATATATTATATTTAGTAGGTGGTAGAGCCACGCTGAAGCTTTTATTGGTTTCAGCATGAACGGGTCGGCTCGTCCGGGGTAGTACCACCCTCGCACAGAAAACCGACGTGAAGTAACTTTGGTCAGTGAGAGCGCCGGATACCCCCCTCCTCGCCCCTCTCCCCTTCCCATTCCTCCTTTCCCTATCCACACTCCCTCTCCCTCAAACACAGGCTGGCAACACCCTTGTGATTCCCCTGGTGTTCCAACTGTCTATGGACGGTGGTGATCACTTAACATCAGGTGACCCACCTTTAAAATAGATTAAACTTGCCCTAAACAGATACCATTTCGATGAATATGTTAAGAGATATAGCAGTTTTAAAATGACACGCAATAAAAATAAAATTATTTCCATCTTCTATGGATTTGTTTAACTGTATAGCAGATTTCTAGTTACGTAATATGTTCAAGTTTGTTTATTAAAGGTTGTGCAAGTACTGTTAGGTAATTGTTTAGGTAAGCAGGGTTGGCGGAGGGCGGGGGGTCCCGTACGGGTATTAAAACATTCCTAAGGTTTCCCAACGAACGCTAAGCACATCTATTTTGTGAGCTTCCGAACGTATGAGTAGCTTCACTTGTTTATATAAATATTTATTGTACACAAAAAATAAGCCTAGTGGAACTAACAGATGCTTAGCGACAGATTTTCAATTTGACAGTGGTAGCTAGCCAGGCGGCCTTAAAAAGCCTCACCGCCATGTAATGCAAAAATTGATTTATCTATTTGTAGCATCAAAAGAACGGTTTTCTACTAAATGAATATGAATACATATACAATATTTAGACTTTTTGTGTGTCTGTTTATTCCCGCTAATTTTCGAAACATTTAGGTTGATTTTTACAGGTATCTGCGTTTTTGTTGATGTTTCAGTTTGTCGCAGCATAATGGAAGGGTAATTGAGGTAGAGGTGGAGCCACGCTGAAGCTATTACTGGCTTCAACATGAATGGGTCGACTCGCCCCCGGTACTACCAGCCTCTCGCAGAAAACCGACGTGAAGTAACAGTGCTTGCATTGCTGGGTTTCGTTCGGTCAGTGAGAGCGCCGGATATAACCCCTCCCCCCCTTCACCAAACACAAGTTGGCAACGCACTTGCGGCTCTTCTGGTGTTGCAAGTGTCTATGGACAGTGGTGATCACTTAACATGAGGTGACCCAACGGTTCGTTTGCCTCCTGTTATAAAGAAAAAAATTATTTAGTACTTGATTGTCCAACTACAACCCACAAGTCGTTATAATCTATAGCTATTTCGGTAGCGTCTTTCTGGACGCTTCTTCAAATTTTCTTACAGTATGTAGGTTAGGAAGATAATTAAAAAAAGGACAGCAATCTCCATTTATATTTAGAACTAGCTGTACCCGCGACTCCGTCCGCGTGGAGTCTAATATAAAAAAAAGTGACTAATAAACTCATTTGAATGTATTAAGTTAATTCACTTATCTCCTTTTCTCTCGTACTTAAGTCGCGTCGTCAATAGAATTACAATAACTTTTGATAGAGTGAACCGATTTTAATGAAATCAAGACTAAATGTTACTCGAGGATATGCTTTATGATTTTCTACGTTAGGTTTTATCGTGAACGCAGTACTTTAGCAGTGATGCGTGTTCATACAAACAGACAGACATGTCTGTCTAAAATTGATTGAAATATATTTTATTCCTTACTAGCGGGCCCGGCAGACGTTGTCTCGCCCTAATTATAAAACAATATATACGAAAATGTTCCTCATGAATCACTTTATGCTCTGGTGAAAACAGCATGAAAGTCCGTTCAGTGGTTTTTGAGTTTATCGCGAACAGACAGACAGACAGACGCGGTTGGGGACTTTGTTTTATACTATGTAATGATTCCAAGACACTTTGCAACAATTTTCTTTTATCACAAAAATTTAAAAAGTACAGACCTTTAGAATTACATTTTTATTATTGTTGATAGTATTATATACTGGAATCGAATTGTGAATAAACTCAGGGTCTTATAACCGCTGCACTTTATGTAGCGTTTTGTTCGCTTTGGTATTTTGTGTTCCAATCTTATTAACCGACTAGTGTGGACTGGTTACTCAACCTTCCTCCATAAGGTTACGTAATACGGTTTGATTCTCAGTTATAATAACTATTACGCTTTCATATAAAGATGTGGGCAGAGACTTTAAGTAACGGAAAAGTTATTTTTGTTATAGGTTACATTTTGACGATAATCTCGTTAGCTTGGAAATACTGATTCTGGAGTAGGGTAGACTGGGTACAGTTGTAACAATTTTTCATTGATCGCTCATAGAATCGTATTTATACTAGCGATTTCTGCGCTAAGTACGCGAAGTGAAAGAGTGATCTATATTCTTCACATTGTTCATCAAATTTGGCCGTCTAATGCAATTACGGGAGCATTTTTTAAAGAGTTTTACCTTTGTTACAACTTACCCCCATACCGGGGTCAGTTATAACAGTGGTTGGGGTCAGTTGTAACACATTGAAATGAAGCACGATTTATGTGTTCTAATCAGATTTACTATAATAAAATCACTGGAGAGTAGTAAATTAGAGTGTCTAACACTAATAAGGCACAATTTTTATAGTAATGTAATTAATAAATAGGATATTTATAATCAAGTATTAAGTAATTTTTTTTTTCTAATAGGTGTTTGACCATAAATTTTTAACTTATCTTCTATCTATATATAAAATAATGTAAAACGAGCGTGTCTGTCCTTTTTAGATTTTTGTGAAAAAAATGTTGCTGCGATGTAGGAATAAATAATAAAATACATTTTAATCATTTTTAGAAATGTCTGTCTGTCTGTTTTTTTGAACACGCATCACTGCTAAATTACCTACTCACTAAACATTTTAGCCTTTGTTTCATTTTTATTTTATATCATAGGAGGCAAACGTATTGGTGTGTCACCTGATGTTAAGTGATCACCACCGTCCATAGACACTTGCAACACCAGGGGAATCGCAAGAGCGTTGCCAACCTGTCTTGGGGGAGACGAGGAGTAAGGGAAGGGGAGGTGGGACCTCCGGCGCTCTCAGAAATAGATTCATTCAGAAATTTCATTAAATAGATCGACTCTATCAAAAGTACATAGTCATTAGTCATTGTTTTGTACATCTGGTACCACGCGGACGAAGTCGCGGGCACAGCTAGCTAATTTATATATACGATTGTGAGTCTGTTTGTTACGTTTTTACGCTTTGCATAATCAACCGATCATCATGTTGTGTACATGTTCTCAGGGGTACAGAATAGTGTATAAGGTGCTTTCCATAAAAAAATGTACTCCTCCCGAGTAATATGTCAAAACTATATTGGCGCGAGCGAAGTAGCGGGCAATAGTTAGGTGTCTTGTCAAATTGTATTAAATAAAGTATTATCCAGGCCAACATAAATCATAGTCTAAAAATAGTGTACGTCGACGAATCAATCCGCCTGGAATGTGTCTCTCCCACGCGTTAGCCTGAATCTTGCCTATCTAGATACAGGATGTAACCGTTTAAAAGGAAATGATTTCTGCTCTTGATAATGTATGACATAAAATCATCATATCTATACTTTGATATTATAAAGCTGAAGATTTTGTTTGGTTGAACGCGCTAATCTCAGGAACTACTCGTCCGATTTGAGAAATTATTTCAGTGTTAGATAGGTCGTTTATCGAGGTAGGCTACAGTCTATATACCATCACGGTAAGAGCAATAGGAGCGGAGCAACAATGTAGAATATTTCAAAATTGGGATTAACGTACGTTACGAAGGTGGTAGAGCCACGCTGTAGCTATTACTAGTTTCAGCATGAATGGGTCGGCTCGTCCGGGGTAGTACCACCCTCTCATAGAAAACCGACGTGAAGTAACAGTGCTTGCATTGTTGCGTTTCGTTCGGTCAGGTCAAACACAAGCTGTCAACGTACTTGTGACTCTCCTGATGTTGCAAGTGTCTATGGACGGTGGTGATCACTTAACATCAGGGGAACCGCCTGTTCGTTTGCGTCCTATGATAAAAAAAAATTATATGCTAATATGCTAAACATGTCCTTCTTGCGCTCGTAATTTTGATTAAAGTTGGAAAATGACTTAAGTCATTTAAGGGCATTTGTTTGCTCTTGCCGAAATCTGCTAGAAGGGTTTTATACAATCAGGCACTGTGTCGTCATTGTGCCATTATATAAAAATAATTAGAAGGTTTTTGAAACCAATCGTAAGCATTAAAATCCCTATTCTTAACTTAATGATTGGAATATGGGAATAATTATGGGAAATCAATAGTAAACAAGATATCCAACTATACATTTTAATTTCGATCTGTGTATTACAATACGGAATCATTACATAGTATAAAACAAAGTCCCCTGCCGCGTCTGTCTGTCTGTTCGCGATAAACTCAAAAACTACTGTACAGATCTTCATGCGGTTTTCACCAGTGGATAAAGTGATTTACGAGGATCGTTTTGGTATATAATTTATCAGGGATTTTTTTTATAATCAGGACGGGACAACATCTGCCAAGTCCGCTGGTAAATAATAAACACAATCATTCAGATGACAGACGCATGTTAAAATCTGAGCAGAATATTCATTGAAATCGTTGAATCATTTTGAATTGAACCATGGGCACCACCATATTGGTCTTGGATATACGGTCGAGCCCCTTTCACTTTACCCCTACCCTACCCCCCTTATTACCTGTAATAAGACATACGATAGATGGACGAAAGAATTTGAGGCGATGGTAAAAAGTTCCACTTTAAAAAACCTTAACCTACGAGATTTGCTTCCCCTGTTCAGTTTTCAAATGCACAATTCGTTATATCCAAGCATTATGAGTTCGAAAACGTTTCAGAAGTACGTATAAATCTGCTGGTGTGGTTCACAGTTAGTGTACAGTCAGCACAACAAATGTCCCGCGTCGTCGCTCGACACTGACTGAACGCGATAATTAGTCTTAAAAATTGCCCGCACATATTACTTACAATTGAGGACAAAGAAATTTGTCGAAGTCAATTTAATTTCACTTGAAAATAAAAAATTAGTACAAAATGTAAGTGATGTTAAGCGATCATCAAAACTACTATTATAAAGGGAAAAGATTTGATTTTGTATGTGAAACTTTTTATATGATGGCTTTGAAGTTTTGATCGGCAATTTTTTTGTGTGATGAAAAGTGGTGGGGATATACACTGTGTCGGGTATAGTGTTCAAAACGTCGGTTCTCGTCCGATCACCGAAGTTAAGTAACGTCGGGTGCGGTCAGTACTCGGATGGGTGACCGCCTGGGAACATCGCGTGACGTTGGTTTGTTGTTGAATTTTTTTATTAAAACAATTCCTGTAATAAAAAAAGTTTCATTTCTTTCGTCTGTCTTTACGATACAACCTATAATTTTGTCTTTTTTTTTATTGTAGCATGGCAAAATGACTGCACTTTGCCTGATGGTAAGCACAGTACAATCCAAAAACAATGGCGACCACCGAGTGACACACTATCCATCGCCGGTCGCCACTGTCATGCCGGCCTGCGAAAAGCTGGATATGCACATGCTGATCCCGAAACGTGACCCCCAGAAGCGAATTATTATGACGGGCTTTTTAGCCATGTACATGGTGGTTGCGACCCAGTCAGGCTGTAAACCCCTACCACCCTGCTATCGCCATTGCCTCGTTCGTTATTCAGCGAGGTGCACCACGCGCAGATGAGATTGGCTTGAGTGTCTCAAGTCTTAGATGTTATTCGACACCCCTTACACCCCGTGTTTTTGTAATGGATAAAAAAATGAACCGATTTCAAATATTCCTTCGTCTTTATAAAGCTACAATATCTTATATTATAATTTACATTAACTCGAGCGAATCTGCGAGCGATTTCGTTACTAATATTATAAATGTGTTTGTTTGTTATGCTTTCACTTTTTAACTACTCAGCCGAATATCATGGAACTTTCAATAAACGTTGTCAAGGATATAAAAACATACGGTACCATTTATCTAAGAGAAAAGTACTAATTCCGAGGGATAGGTAATATCTATATTAAAGGAGTGAAATCACGAAGTTTAGTTATAAATAGTGGCAATTAAAACGAATCTCTAGGAGGCAAACGAACAGGCGGAAGCGGTTAAGTGATCACCGTTGTCCATAGACACTAGCAACACCAGGTGAGTGGCAAGTGCGTTGCCAGCCTGTGTTGGGGGAAGGGGGGAATGGAGGACTGGGGAGGGGAGGTGGGTTTCCGGCGCTCTCACTGACCGAACGACACGCAACAATGCAAGCACTGTTACTTCACGTCGGTTTTCTGTGAGAGGGTGGTACTACCCCGGGTGAGCCGACCTATTCATGCTGAAACGAGTAATGGCTCAGCGTGGCTCTACCACATACAATAGTATGTAATTAACTAAAGAAAAACGAATCAAATATTTTATTAGTATTGTAAGTACCCGTTGAAAGCACAGTGCAACCCAAAAAGAATTACGACCAACGAGAGATCGGCGATCTATTGTCACTATAATATCTTTCTCCAAGCATCTCAGCTGCCCGATGTATGCTTCATCTAACTGCTCAGCTTGAAATCATAAAGTTTTCCATGCAAGTAATCAGGTATACAAAAAGTACTGTTTTCAAGGCATAGGTTAATGCTACATTAACGCGAGCAAAGACGCGGGCAAAATCCAGTGTTAATTATAAGACGTCGCGGGACACCTGGCAGATGTGAAACATCGAAATTATTAGGTAATATGCATAAAAGGAACGTTTACCACAGGAAATAAATATGGCATAAGCAAAATATTAGGATTTTTCAAGAATAAATGAGTCTCTATTTAATAAACATTTATATTTATTATATACAAAAAATTGAACCGTCATGTCACCTGGCAGATGTGGAACACATGTGTAACGAGTAAGCAACACTGTATTCACTATAGGTATCCGAGCTTAGTGTGGCAAGAGAGAGTACAGTCGCTTGCGCACGGCATCGCGTCGCCACATCTCGCCACGCCAACAATGAGGTTTACCCGCCTCTATAGATGTTTCACATCAATAAATAGTAATATTATTTGACAAATAAAATAATATCACTGCATTCTTTATCTTTGCCCGCCATTGTACGTAACAGCGTACTAAATTATATAAATATGTTATTTTACAAAAGGGTCTGGTGTTTGTTAGTTCGTAACGCTTTATCGTTTGAGTGTTAGGCAGACATTATGTTAAAAGCTTTCATTCCATATATTTATTAATTATCAGGACATTTTAATGATAATAAACAAGCGATGTGACGCTGTCTTATCTATTAATGGTATGTTTTTAACTTTTTCATAACAGTCAACGTACTTAAATAAATATATTTTTTGATATAAATAAAAATTAATTGCCGTATTTATGTAAGTGCATCACTCCAAGACAGATGCAACTGTTTGACTTAAATAGTTGAGTAAATTTGATTAAAAATGTAAGTGAGCGAGTGAGAAATAAACCAGTGGGAGATATTTAAAAACATTGTCAGATTCAACTGTTCACTTGTCATTCTATTTCATCATATATTTTGTATGCCTTTTGCTTATAGATATGTAGATAATATATTCAATTTGTGGCGACTATATATCCTGCATGACTATGTCGTATTAGACTAATATGACCACTTTATTACTATTCTCACCTCATAACTTTACTATGGTAATCGTTAATTTAGTGTAATCCTGCTGATCCCCTTTAAAATGCAGCGTAGTGATAGTTTATTATCATTGCCAAGAACAGTAATCTCAAGTGCATTTCATTAGTTCCGTCTACACATAAGAGATGGCGTTAGTAGTTCTACTACACTTGATGAATACATTATTGTCAAAAGTATGATAGAAGCGTGATTACATAGAGGGAGTTTTTGGCGGGATTTTGATCTGTCATGTAGTGGCTTTTATATTTTATTGATAATCTTGTGTTATTTGAGTATATATTTTGTAATATTTATGACATTTTATGTAATATAGTTAGGTTATTGTGAACAGTGACGTGGATAGGACATAATACCAAGGAATATGAATTCTGAGATGACACAACAAGTCCCTGGAAAGTTCTAACAAGGGGCCACCATTTTGTTAGAACATTGAAAATACCGCAAGATACTTCTAATATTGTTTATTACCTCCTCAACAATGGCAGTAATAAGTTGGGAGATTTGTTGCCTAAAATAAAATAAAAATTACAAAAACAATTATTTGTCTCATTATTTCATATTTAATGTGTATTGAAATAAACTAACAACTTGCCCCGACTTCGCGTGGTTGTATTGTATTTACTTGTCACATCTCAAGTGTCCAAGCGACATAGTAGCAGTTATGTGGTCAAAATGGTCATGACCGTAATCTTTTCGATAGTTGTAAATAAAAATATGTTTACCATAGGTACCTGTTTAAGTAAATCCTAACAGCAAAAACGAAATCTATGTTAAGCAGTATTTTTTTATATCATAGGAGGCAAACGAACAGGTGGGTCACCTGATGTTAAGTGATCACCACCGCTCAGGAGGGGTAGAGAATAGGAGGGGAGGGGGAACTGGGGAGGGGGAGGGGATGGAGAGAGGAGAGGAGGGGTGGTTACCAGCGCAAGCACTGATACTTCTCGTCGGTTTTCTATGAGAGGGTGGTACTCCCCCAGACGAGCCGACCCATTCATGCTGAAACCAATAATAGCTTCAGCGTGGCTCTACCACCTACACAGTATTAATTGCTATAGAAATTACAATACAGTGAACTAATCAAAGTTCAAATATGATAGTCAATCTTCTTTGGGACGGTGTGAATTGGGTTTTATGAAACGAAAATGTGTATATAGGTTTTAGGCTGTGAGAGAGTGAGATAGTATGTTCTTAATGTATTCGAAATATATACAAAGAGAGGGAGAGAGAAATATTGATATCTATAACACATCATTTTCTGTCGAATCGTAGTGACTATCGCGCATTTTTAAAAATTATTCTATGTTGTGTATCATTAACACAGTTCGTCTATATTAAAATATTACAGATAAATATCACAAACTAATATTTACCACTTCCATAGTGCATTCATTTCATTCTTTCAAATATTAATCGGAACATTGAGTTTTACTTTTACCACGTGTCGACTACACACAACTTTTTTTTATTATAACAAGAGAAATGTAGGTACTGTCTTTGCTCATATAAAAAGGGGTCAATTTCAGATGAAGTAACATTATTGCTTACGTGATACGCACTTTCTTCGAGAATGATCTATGTGTTAGTCAATGTCGTGTGGTTACATTCGTAATATACTTACGGCGTAAGAATTATTCACTTGTTTTCTTGAAAATTAAGTTATGTTTGAACGATTTTTTACACTTTATAGGTCTAATTTATGACCGTAATGGGGTCATATAGGTATAACTTAAGCACTGATAGGGTTTGGGGGTATGTTACTTAACCGTTGTAACGCTTCTACCGATTGTAAATTATCTTTTAAAATTTTAATATTACCGATTATCCCTTAAGAGAATGCGTAATGATATGTAGCCTAGATTATATTCTAAATATTCATCTATCCAGTAGTAGAAGTCGCATCAAAATCGGTTCAGCCGTTTCAGAGATAAATCCGGATAAATATCAGACACTTCATTTTATTTATGTATATAGATTTCGAGTCCCTCATACATTTATAAGTGTAAATATTATTCTCGTAAAGTATTCGCATATAGATAAAAATAAATATTTACAAATAAACAAAAAACAATCAGTTATTCAAAACACATTACCAACATTACGAACAGAACCGATGTTTACCAACCGGCAAGTACCGAAACGGCTGTATCAAACCATATCACCTTGAATTTAAATGGCGCATTAAACCGAGTAAGTACACGAACACCGCCGAAAAAACCTAACGCTTATATTATTCAAAACACGAACACTTGACACTTCTATTCACTAAATGCTAATTTCGTGGGCAAACACACAATGCACACAGGCGTACGCGCGTATGTGTGAACAGAAATGATCTGTGAAATGATTGGGCTGTCTAATGTGTGACCTTCATTATATTATCTTGTTATATTATGTACAAGACACTTTAATTACTATTTTTTATATAATTTGAAATTAGTCAAATATTAATTCAGCCGTGTTTCTAACGATATTTTGATATAAGTGATTCAACTGAATTTTCCAAATACATCTTTTTTGGGTAATATATCATAAAAATGTTTAAAAAAATATATATTTTTAAATCATTTTCTCAAAATTCTTATGTAGCTAGGTGGGTTTAGGTGGTAGAGTCACGCTGAAGCTATTACTGGTTTTAGTATGAATGGGTCGGCTCGCCCGGGGTAGTACCACCCTACACACTGAAACACCGAAGTGAAGTAACAGTGCTTGCATTGTTGCGTTTCGTTTGGTCAGTAATAGCGCGGGAGGCCCACTTCCCCTACCCATCCCACCTCCCACCTCTCCCTCCCCCAAACACAGGCTGGCAACGCACTTGCGACTCCCCTCGTGTTTCAAGTGTATGTGCACGGTGGTAATCACTTAACATTAGGTGACCCACCTGTTCGTTTGCAATATATGATATAAAAAAATAGTTGAACAATTAGTTATTAGATTAATAAGCATAGGTATTCATTTTTATATTTTAAATCTATTTTTTCAAGAGTTTCTCAGTAGTAGACTTATATATATTATATAGATGCAAAATTAATACTCTTGGGACGAGTGTGTCTACAATTATAAATGTCAAAATTCCAGTCATTTTTTTTTATATTGGCACTTTCTTGATACGTGAAGCGGCCTGTACTATACAAACAGTCGCCGTGTGTGTGTGCTAAACTCGTTTAGAAAATTTGAACCACTCGTGCGCATCCTCGAATTCGGCTGCGCCATGATTGGTCGATTTGAAATTAGAAAAAATTAGAGAGGTATTTTCGGCAGCCGTTGAATGGTTGAGTTTTTTTTATAAGAATACGGAGTGTACCAATGGATTTATGTAGTGTAGGGTACAATTACCAAATAAATTGTTTAAGAATGTGGAATTATTGTTTTTTTTTCAACAAAAGGTTGTAGTGGTGAACAGGTTTGGCGGGTGTTAAAATCTGTCCTTTTTCTTTTTAGCTCTTATAAAAGTTGTTTATGTAGATTTTTCATGATATACTATATAGGTACTATAAATCGATTGCAATCACTAAAATACACATGACGCTATCACGTCAATATGTAAAAGTTAAAAGGATTATTATAAAACAATGAAATTTGTTTGTTTGTCTTCGATCATCAATCTTCGACAATTGGTATTCATGCGATTTGAAATATATTCACTAATAAAAAGCGATTGTATTCGTAAATGTATGTATGTATATAAAGTGTCTATGGACGATGTTGATCACTTAAGATCAGGTGACCCACCTGTTCGTTTGCCTCCTATGATATAAAAAAGATTTTTATATACATACATACATTTACGAATACATAGGAGGCAAACGAACAGGTGGGTCACCTGATCTTAAGTGATCAACATCGTCCATAGACACTTGCAACACCAAGGGAGTCGCAAGTGCGTTGCCAGCCTTTGTTTGGGTGGAAGGTTGAGAGGGTACGGGGAAGGGGAAAGGGAAGTGGCATCCGGCGCTTTCACTGATCGAACGAAACGCAACAATACAAGCACCGTTACTTCACGTCGGTTTTCTATGAGAGAAAGGTACCTCGAGCGAGCCGACCCATTCATGCTGAAACTAGTAATAGCTTCTACCATCTTCTATATATGTATTAATATTTCTTTTTTTAAAAGAAAACAGGGTGTATCGTAAAGACACATAATAGATCTGAAACTTTATATTACGGGGAAACATTTGATATATTTTTTAAAATACAACAACAAATTGTAACTAAAATAACTTTTCTACCCAATTATATTACAATTAAAAAGCTGTTGATACGTTACGATAACGCACACATATGTAAAGTAATACTGTAACGCCACACTGTCTTAGATAAAATGTGGAAGTAAGATGGTATATGGTATAGAAATAGTTATATGTTGCTTAGATACGGGCCAGCCGTCAAAAATAACCTAGTTATAATATCATTGTTCTTACCACCACGTTAGATTGTTAGTCAATACTTGTGACGATATTCAGTGAGGTCACTAGGACCATGATATATTTCATAAAAAAATAGAGATAACTTTTTTAAAGCACTGATGATAGTTGATAGCGTGTTCGGACACAGCGTCAATGAGCATAGTTTCGAACCCTTGCAACTGAGTCGTAGCTTCCGGTGAAGGAAAACATCGTCGCATGTTGGTGTATTCCGGCAGTTACACTTAAATCCTATAAAGAATAAAAAAACATACCTTATTATTGTCAGTATAAGCCTTAAAATAAGAACTACTTATTGTTAAACAATGAAGGAATACTAAGCAATATATCATATAAAAATATGCATTGAAATCATATTTCATCACAACAGACCCTAAAAGAACGCCCTACCCAAATCTCTAGCCCCAATTTTATCAAAGATACAATGCGTGAACTACACTATTATACGTATGGCAGTGTGCGTCTAACGCATAATGTTACATCCCTACTTTAACGCTATCGAAATTTGAACCGCGTTAGATGATTGGGCGCGGCCATGTTTTTTTGTCTCCAACCAGTTTTTATATTTCGAATGGCATTTATACCACAAGTCATGGACTTTATTTACTTTTTTATACAATCCAATATGGCGTCTTAAACATTGCTTTATATTTTAATTACATCATACTTTTATGTTTTATTATTATTTTACGGACATATAAATATTTTGTTTTACATAATTAATACATAAATACGAGCTATAATAATTTAAATTGGCTAAATCAATTGTTTTTTCCGCAATCCGTCTAGAGGGTTTGAGTTTCTGGTTTCGAAAAACAATATGGCGTCATAAATGACAAATTTATTTCAATGGCATGTTAAAATATAAAACGACTATCACAACTTAATCGAATGAACTATACAAAATGTTTACATATAACTAACTAGCTCTTGCTCGCGGATTCACTCTCGTTAAGATATGTTTGACCTATCAACGGGTAGAATATTTTTTGTTTCAATATAAAGTAATGTCCGTTTTGTCTACTTATGCAAAATGTTTGTTAAAATCTGTCCTTTTTCTTTTTAGCTCTTATAAAAGTTGTTTATGTAGATTTTTCATGATATACTATATAGGTACTATAAATCGATTGCAATCACTAAAATACACATGACGCTATCACGTCAATATGTAAAAGTTAAAAGGATTATTATAAAACAATGAAATTTGTTTGTTTGTCTTCGATCATCAATCTTCGACAATTGGTATTCATGCGATTTGAAATATATTCACTAATAAAAAGCGATTGTATTCGTAAATGTATGTATGTATATAAAAATCTTTTTTATATCATAGGAGGCAAACGAACAGGTGGGTCACCTGATCTTAAGTGATCAACATCGTCCATAGACACTTGCAACACCAAGGGAGTCGCAAGTGCGTTGCCAGCCTTTGTTTGGGTGGAAGGTTGAGAGGGTACGGGGAAGGGGAAATGGAAGTGGCATCCGGCGCTTTCACTGATCGAACGAAACGCAACAATACAAGCACCGTTACTTCACGTCGGTTTTCTATGAGAGAAAGGTACCTCGAGCGAGCCGACCCATTCATGCTGAAACTAGTAATAGCTTCTACCATCTTCTATATATGTATTAATATTTCTTTTTTTAAAAGAAAACAGGGTGTATCGTAAAGACACATAATAGATCTGAAACTTTATATTACGGGGAAACATTTGATATATTTTTTAAAATACAACAACAAATTGTAACTAAAATAACTTTTCTACCCAATTATATTACAATTAAAAAGCTGTTGATACGTTACGATAACGCACACATATGTAAAGTAATACTGTAACGCCACACTGTCTTAGATAAAATGTGGAAGTAAGATGGTATATGGTATAGAAATAGTTATATGTTGCTTAGATACGGGCCAGCCGTCAAAAATAACCTAGTTATAATATCATTGTTCTTACCACCACGTTAGATTGTTAGTCAATACTTGTGACGATATTCAGTGAGGTCACTAGGACCATGATATATTTCATAAAAAAATAGAGATAACTTTTTTAAAGCACTGATGATAGTTGATAGCGTGTTCGGACACAGCGTCAATGAGCATAGTTTCGAACCCTTGCAACTGAGTCGTAGCTTCCGGTGAAGGAAAACATCGTCGCATGTTGGTGTATTCCGGCAGTTACACTTAAATCCTATAAAGAATAAAAAAACATACCTTATTATTGTCAGTATAAGCCTTAAAATAAGAACTACTTATTGTTAAACAATGAAGGAATACTAAGCAATATATCATATAAAAATATGCATTGAAATCATATTTCATCACAACAGACCCTAAAAGAACGCCCTACCCAAATCTCTAGCCCCAATTTTATCAAAGATACAATGCGTGAACTACACTATTATACGTATGGCAGTGTGCGTCTAACGCATAATGTTACATCCCTACTTTAACGCTATCGAAATTTGAACCGCGTTAGATGATTGGGCGCGGCCATGTTTTTTTGTCTCCAACCAGTTTTTATATTTCGAATGGCATTTATACCACAAGTCATGGACTTTATTTACTTTTTTATACAATCCAATATGGCGTCTTAAACATTGCTTTATATTTTAATTACATCATACTTTTATGTTTTATTATTATTTTACGGACATATAAATATTTTGTTTTACATAATTAATACATAAATACGAGCTATAATAATTTAAATTGGCTAAATCAATTGTTTTTTCCGCAATCCGTCTAGAGGGTTTGAGTTTCTGGTTTCGAAAAACAATATGGCGTCATAAATGACAAATTTATTTCAATGGCATGTTAAAATATAAAACGACTATCACAACTTAATCGAATGAACTATACAAAATGTTTACATATAACTAACTAGCTCTTGCTCGCGGATTCACTCTCGTTAAGATATGTTTGACCTATCAACGGGTAGAATATTTTTTGTTTCAATATAAAGTAATGTCCGTTTTGTCTACTTATGCAAAATGTTTCTATTATCAGTTAAGTAGTTTAGGCGTGAAGGGTAAACAAACAGCTGACATATATATTTATAATATTAGGATTAATTCATAAACAAATAACGTCATATATCACGATTTTTAATTCGTTTCGATTCCAATATCATCGAATGATATGATTTGACGTCATATATTTTGTAATTTCAAATTTGTGAATGAATTTTAAATAGACCTTTAAAAAATACAACAAAAAGCTAATGTCATTCGGTGATCTCAAGCGGTCACCCATCCAAGTACTGACCGCGCCCTACGTCGCTTAACTTCAGTGATCGGACGAGAACCGGTGTTTTCAACACTATACCCAACGGAGTGTTTGCCCCACCATTTATTGTCATACAAAAAGTTTCCGAAGTTTCAAAGCCCTGCCAGGCCATAAGAAATTAACTTCAAAATACTTCGAAAATACCGAAAAGTTTTTACATAAAATCAATAATAAAGCAAGATGTAGCGTAAATACTTTTTACCTATGACGACGTAAAGTTAATGACTCGTTCCATGATTGTCGTATGATGTCGCAATTTATAGACCCCCTAACCTTAATGCGTCACGTAAATTATGAGTGCCGTCGTCCAAACAGAGAAGGCCACATCCTCCATTTTTGTAATATATCTTCTTCTTCTTCTATACATATTGTAAAATTGTATTGTCTAACGTGTCTGTACTTTTAAGATTTTTGCGAAAAAATTGTTGCAGGTAGCTAGAGATAGGTAAGAGAATACATTCCATCATCATGATAAGAATCATCAAGAAATGTCTGTATGTCTGTTTGTTTTAACACGTACTACTGTAGCACCACGTTCACGATAAAGCCTCACCAAGAAATTCATAATGCATTTACTAGTATAACATTTAATATTAGTTTCATTAAAATCGGTTCATTCTATCAAAAGTTATTGTAATTTTATAGACGACGGGACTTAACTACGAGAGAAAAGTAGATAAGTCAACGGATTTAATATATTTAGATGAGTTTATTAGTAATTCTTTTTGACATTAGGTTCCACGCGGACGGAGTCGCCGGCACAGCTAGCTTTTAATATTTTTGACAACCAGTCTTTTAAATTAATATTTGAAGAGAATATTAGATTCCTATTTAGTTAGAGCTGAATTGTCCGTTATTTGTCCGAGCTAATCTAAGCTGCTGAATTGATTTTAATAGGATTTTTACTGATTACAAGGGGAGTTTTCGGAGTTTTATCTACGCTATATATCACTATTATTCCATAGGGGTGAGCAGTAATATTAAAATTGGATAGATGCCCCTTAAAATCAGTAAAAACATTGTAGTGATCATCAAGTAATGAAAAAATAACAGCTAATATATAAAACACTGATAAACACTAAATTAAACAAAACTATTTTCTATTTTCTCGAGAACGAAGTCGTCAGAACCGACTAGAAACCTATATACCTTTCTATATTAAAATCCGTACTCCTAAATCCTTCATGGAGAACTTTTATACCATCCATTTTACTATAACTCGCTACTAGATGACGCTAGGCTGCGCCTTATTGTTATTAAGTTTTATATTGTAATTTAACGCTGGCAGTCGTTAATAAAGTATAAATGAGATAAAAACAGCTTATTCTCGTGCAAGTAGGTTTTAATCAGCGTCCGAATTGCGCTTCACGCACACACACGCAACGCAGACGACAAACAACGACGTACGCACACTGTAATCGTACGCACACAACAATTGCGAGTCCCAATTCGAACTCCGAACGCGCGGAGCACAGTTTCCGCAATGGCGGCCGGGTCGTCGACCCCACGTTTTGGAGGGCGCCGGTGACGTCACGCCGCTGACCTGCCTCAACGCGGCCGACCTTGAAACGGCGCGTCGCGAATAATTTTCGGCGAACTGTCTCCTCACCCTTTTACTGTGTGACCGGATTTTCGGTCGCAGACTCAATCTTTTCGTATCGTTAACATATGAAGGCCAATGTCAGTTGAAAACGAAAGCGGGTTTAATTTCGCCCTTTGAATTCGGAAATAACAGCTGTTCTTTGTTCAAAAAACACACAGTTTTATAAGGATTTTTTCTTTAATATTTATTTCTTTTGTGATAATTATTCGATAATGGTGTTTACTTATAAGAATCAGAGTGTGAATAACGCAATATCAATAAATCTATAGTGTACATATTTAAAAAGGAATATTAGTACTACATCCAAGTTTTTCACGGAGTTTTCAGTACAATTCAACACTAAATCACCACCACTTGTCAATTACTGCACCGTTCTTAATGTACTTACTGTAAGTGAATTATTCATTGTTAGTTAGTCTTATAAATATGATTAAACTTATTACCTACGTTACTAAGCTATCCTTTTAGTAAGATAAAGACTATTTTAAAAACGGTGGTAGAGCTACGCTGAAGCTATTACTGGTTCCAGCATGAATGGGTCGGGGTACTATCACCTTCTCACAGAAAACCGACGTGAAGTAACAGTGCTTGCATTGTTGCGTTTCGTTCGGTCAGTGAGAGCGCCGGAAGGCCACCTCCCCTTCCCCCCTCCCTTACTCC
The DNA here is from genome assembly GCA_015888305.1 of Antheraea pernyi. Lineage (NCBI taxonomy): Eukaryota > Metazoa > Arthropoda > Insecta > Lepidoptera > Saturniidae > Antheraea > Antheraea pernyi. Next base: position 201,965 of record MU158905.1, on the reverse strand, counting down.
CCCTCTCCCCCAAGACAGGTTGGCAATGTAATTGCCCCCTGGTGTTGTAAGTGTCTATGGACGGTGGTGATTACTTAACATCAGGTGACCTACGTGTCCGTTTGCCTCCTATGATATAAAACAAAAAATAAAGGCAAAAATAAAACTTAATCCGCCGAGACTATAAGCGTAAAATATTCCACACAAGTTACTTAATGAATTGGATGAACCCTAAAAAAATGATTTAAAAGTTCGTCCCCTGAGAGGGTTGAAAAAGGGATGATGGTGATGGATTCCATCAAAAATACGCATAGTAATGCTTAAAATTAGCTTCAATCAATACCCATATACACGTTTATCATAAGATTAGTCCAATTAGAGGTAGACCCTCAATCGCTATCAATGTGGTCATTAACATTGGCCTGATAAATTGTTTTAGTTATTTAAATACGAATAGTAATACATTTTTTTACTATACAAGCGATAAATATACTATCTTATGTTATGTTAGGAAATAAATATACTCCTAGGCCGTTAAACTCTGTCGCTATAAAAAAATTATCTTGTTTTTCTTTATTAGTATTTATTCCATCAGTGTTTTTTCTTTAACTCAGTGTCTCTTTGTCGTTTGTAATAACAAAATGACCATGTTTGATTTATTTTGATACTTCTTCCTGTTACAGATTGATAGCTGTTACTTCCGTCCGAAATAAATTGATTGCTGTCACTTCCATCTGAAACAAATAGGGAGTTATTTTACTTTTCGAGCAAATTCGGTAACTGGTACTTCCGTCCGGAAGAAAGTGATTTTAGGAAGGAAGAAAGAAATAAATAAAAAAAACATTTATTTGCAACACACGTAAGTAAATACGGAAACACGTACAATTAAACAAAAGAAAAAACATACATATAAACAATGAAAAATACAAATTAATGGTTAAGTGTGTGTGTGGCAAATGGGCCCCGAGTCAGCGTGTGTGCTGTTGGAGGTTAGTCCTTCAGCGCTGATTTTCACTCGAGACCCAGAATGTAATGTGTGCAACGAGAGATTGTGTGCATATTAAATGTTATGTAGTTTTTCGTGTAGTGAAGTTATATAAGTTTAGAAAAAAAGAAATGGTAATAGATGTTTAATATGAAATATGAGATGATAAGATAGATAGAATATACAGAATAAGAGAGATAATATTTCTGTTACTTCCACCCGAAACAAATAGATAGCGGCTACTTCTGTATGGATCACATTGATCGCTGTTACTTCCGAATACTATAAAATGAGGATTTTAATTAAGAACTGCCGTGTACTCGAAAGCGTTAAATATAGAATTAAATGGAAACAAAGGGAAGAGATACGAGAATATTTATAACTGAAAAAGTTAAAAATGTAGTCTGAAGAATAAAGAAGACGAACCAAAATATAAGTAAATTATAGAAATTGAATAGGATAGATCTGTTTAAAATTGCAAATAGAAAACTTATACGCTGCAGTGGCTACTTATAGTCAGGTGGGTATTACAACTGTTTGCTACTGTCTTCACAAAATTTTATTAATATTGTAAATGCGAAAGTAACTCTGTCTGTCTATCTGTCGCGTTTTCATGCCAAAACTACTGAACTGATTTAAATAAAATTTGGTACACAGATAGTCTTGGTTGCGACAGATGGTAAAGCCTGAGAAAGGATATAGGCTACTTTTTAATGCAAAACATTTGTTGTAAGGGGTTGAAAGGGGGGTGAAAAGTTGTATGGAAGTATCGTTATTTTTAGAGCTAAAAGCTTGAAACATATTTTTTTTGGCTGTTGATTCGATATAAATAAATATGACATTCAAAGTTTGTAAAAGTTTTACTCTCGAGTGTGTAAAATAACAATAGGAAACGGGGATGAATGTTTCTATGGAAACAATATGTAAGGTTCCGCTCCGATTTGAAAAATTCTTTCAGTGTTAGATAGCTCATTTATCGAGGAAGGCTATATATCATCACGCTAAGACCAATAGGAGCGGTGCACCAATGAAGAATGTTCCAAAATCGTTTTTTTTTTCTTTTGAGAGCTTCCGCTACGTTTTAGTTAGCCCAAAGTCATTATTCCACGCGGACGAAGTCTCCAATATAAGCTAGTATTTATATATATATATATATATGTGTCTGTATATAGGTACTTATGAACAAGAATTCACGGTGCTCATCTATTGTCAGCAATAGATAGAGTGATTTTTTTTATATCATAGGATGCAAACAGACAGGTGTGTCACCTGATTTTAAGTGATCACCACCGTTCATAGACAAGTGCGTTACCACCCTGTGTCTGCGGGAGGGGGAGTGGGGAAGGGGAGAGGGGAGGGGAGGTGGGTTATCCGGCGCTCTCACTGACCGAACGAAACGCAACAATGCAAGCACTGTTACATCGCGTCGGTTTTCTGCGAGAGGGTGGTACTACCCCGGACGAGCCGACCCATTTAAACATATCTGACTTATTGTCGATTTTTTCAATACTTTATAGCTAATATCATCATCATCATGTCATCTCCTGTTTAATGGCGATGCTGCCTAAGATGGTAAACACGCTAAAACTAGAGGGAGACAGATTTTTAAGTGCAGCTGCTGGAACACACCAAGAGGTGCTTGGTGACTGATTTTACGACTTGAGATAACGGACTTTATAAACAGTAATTTAGTCTATTTAAACTGGCTGTTAACCGCGGTTTTGTCTGCAGTGCTATCTCCAAAACGCTTGGACCGATTTTCACTGGCAGATAGCGGACCTTATAAAAAGTAACTTAGTCTATTTTAATTTAGATTAGCTGTTAACCGTGGCTGCTAACCGTAGCTACCCAGGCGGGCTTAGAACAAGCCCTATCACCATACTATGCCATCATCACGATATTTTCCTTCGAAATCTCAGACCTATTCTTGTTTCGAACCTGCGTCGATCATAATGCTCGAATATGCGTACCACTAAGTCATTATCACTTCTTTATTGACCCCATTATAATGTGTAGACCCTAGATATAAGTAACTGGATTAGTTACATATAACAGGGCTGGCTGATACGGGTGTCTTTTGTTTCATCGACGGTAAAAAATGTATACAAAGGTAAATCGAAAAAAAAACAAACGAATCTAGAGTCTACAGAGAGCCATATAGAAACAATGAGTCTAGAATCATTGCAGAAGAATTGTGCACCGAATGACCGTAGTCTTATGCCGATATGTTTAATAGTTTTAGTTCAGCCTTAAAATAATTGTATTTTCATTATAATATACTTGCAGGCCCGGCGGACGTTTTACTGCCATGATAATAAGAAAAACCTAAAATTCAACCGCAGCACCACCTACCGGATCCAGTTGTGAAACGATTCTTTAATCCAGCACACAAAAAAATCATCAAAATCTGTCGAGGCGTCTTGGTGGAGTTCAATTACATACACACGGACTGAAGAATTATATATGTGGAGAGATACAAGGGAGGTGGAGGCAGTGAAAACATTTTTCTATTTATAATTATGGCGCTTTATATAAGTTTCAAATCAAGTAAACGAGTTAATATATAGAAAAAAATATATATTTACAATATTCAATGTTGTTTTTAGCACACTTTTTTTTAACGTTAAAACATATTTAATCTTTGAAGTGATTCGTTCAATAGACAAGCCGAATACAATGCGATTGTCGATGTACAATGTATTTACGACAAACCTAAGTCTCTATCGGACCCGCAAAAAATCAATATTAGTGGAGATAATACGTCAAAGGTATGTCTGTATGTCGATGCATCATCAAAACCAAAGTTCAACGCACCGAGTGAATCACTCCCCGTTTGCGATTCGTATCAATCTGTCTCGCTCGCTCGCACCTTATCAGCGTATAGCCGTCTCGTTTACGCGGACATGCGACACAATTAACGAGTCTTGAGATTTGATGCGTGTCTCCAGTTTAACTGCATAATCTGGATGGTATTGAGTTATTTACATTTCCACCCAAAAAGTGTTCCACCGTCGACTAAGAAGTTATATCAATTATCTATATATTAATACGTGAAGCCTAAACTTTGTATCCCTTTTTAACGGAATTGGGCGAACGGATGAACGTGAAATTTGGCATAGTTAAAGTTTATATGGAGGAGAAGTGCAGAAACCTATTTATTTTATATAAAATGCATTAGAAGTACATTAAATTAATTAAAATATGCATTACTCACGCTAATGCTTCAACTTAACACAACATATACACACATTTAAATAAAAAAATACATTTTGACATCTGTCAATAAAGGACTTCAAGAAAGGTTGCGAAGGAGGTTGTTATGCTCGACTGTATGTAATATTTTACTCTTCCGTTCCAATTACCCTTTTTCATTCTACATTCAACAATGATATTAACCCTTATAAAATTCAAATTTAAAAATATCAATAAACTATGGTCGAATGTCGACCATTGGGCGCCCACTAGTTAAGTTTAATTTAGGCAACAAATCTTCGTGAGTATTACCATCGAGTATGTATCGAGATGGTGGTCCCCTTATTTCTCATCCACTTGACTTATACACAATGATCAAACTGTAATATGTAAAATGCCACCAATGCTACAAAATATAGAGACAAAAATAACACAAGATTATGAACAGAATATAAAAGCCACTATATGATATTCCAAGATCCAGCCAAAAACTCCAAAGCAGTTATATTATAGTAAATTTCATATTCACAAGTTCTTCTTCGTCATATATTATCTCAATATATTTTATATACAGAGATGCACAGTCATTGTAGTCCAGTTTCACCAGTGGATCCAATGTCCATAGGTTCGAACTACGACGTACCAAGGAATTATAATAAATTCGCGTAATTTTACTAATTTCACATGGTAACAATATCGGCTGAAGGTGCAGACAAACCTCACAGGGAAACCTGACCCTGAGAAATGTTCTTGCAGTACTACCGTATGTAGGAAAACATAGGTCTGTGAACCTTTTTGACTGTGAACGTTGTGGGCTGGCGTGCTGATTGCATATCTTCCTTCGTAACTCTGTCTATCACGCTACAGTGGGTTTCTTACAGGCTGGCAGTGACAGACAAGAAAATATAAGTATCACACCGTTTAGAAAACAAACATCGCTGTTTGAATCGTAGTTTTTTCAAACTTTATTTTAAATGAAGCTATTGTGATAAATAATTGTCTTTACTAAATAAGAATTAAATGTGTAAAAAGTAAAATAAATCGAAATTTGTTCGAAATCTGCTTCCTTGTTTTTGAGTGATACGCGCACAATAACAGGCCTCGATCTTTCTATTTGTCCCAACGGCATGACGGTAGGGCTTTTTCTAAGTCCACCTGGATAAAAGCTAAGGATATAGGCTAGTATTTATAAATATACTAACTGTCCGGCACGGATTCGCCCGTGTGTATTAACGGAGAAATTATACCATATCTATATTTTTACAATACGACCAAGTAAATTAAATGGCAACTGAACAATTAAACATCAATCAGTCAATATTTTTCAAGATCTGTCTTCTGTCTCACTTACTGATCGACTTTTTTATATGGAAATATTTTGAACCAAATTTTTCACTTTTTCAGTGCAATTTTTCATTTCAAACATTCACTTTCATACAAACCGTGTCCTAACTATGATAAGCACATTACACTTGACAATTGATTTTTATTAATATACTAGCTGGGACCGCGACTCCGTCCGCGTGGCCTCTAATGTAAAAAAACAATGACTAATAAAACCATCCGAATGTATTAAGTCCATTTACTTATCTACTTTTCTCTCATACATATATAAATCGCGTCGTCATTAAATTTACAATAACTTTTGATAGAGTGAACCGATTTTAATGAAACATCTTACTCGAGGATATGCTTTATGGTTTTCTTGGTTTTATCATGAACAATGATGTGTGTTCATACAAACAGACAGACACAAAAATCTCAAAAGTACAGACACGTTAGACTCAATCTTATTATATGTAGGTATAGTAGAGAATATCTCTGATGCGTGACACGCAACTCTATTATTGTGTTTACGACTGTACATTTTTGACTAACGTTTCAACTGCGAAACAAGATGGCGGTTTGACAGTTATGTTCTTATTCGAAATGCATAATATTGCATTCGATTCTCGGAACGTCGAGTTTAGGCAACAGGAAATTGACTCGGTAAATTATTGACGGGCCTACAGGTCCACTCATACGACATAGAACAAACATGTTTGTGATAGTTACTAAGAACATTATTAAGAAATTTTACCTCTTTCGAAACTTTAGCGGTGAAAAGTTCCACCTGCGTCACGGGTATTACAAGTTACCTATGATTTTGTTGAGGATAATTATTCTATTTGCAGTTTCTATTTATATTTACTAAAATAATTGTAATGTCATTTCGTATAATATGAACTAACAGACAGATAAAGTTACTTAATGTTTACTAGTTTTAATGTCTTTATATTCTTATGTGTTGGGATGTTAATTATGTTAAATAGATATAACGCAGACGATGGGCATTTTTAGAAACTCTGTCAAAAACACTATTTATCTATTTAAAATTCGCTTATGTGTATATATTTATCAATCTATACATCTATATATATATTACAGTTACGTGCCACTATCTTAGGTGGTATTACCTAGTATTTATTCCTGTACACCCAGAATATCCCTGACTCTACTCCATTGAAAAATCCATCCAAAGGTTGCCTCGAAGAAATTGCTAATAGCAATAAGGCCGCCCATTGTACCGTTAATAAAACGTGAAATGTTTTTTGAAATGTATATATATATATATATGTAATTGGGGTACAATAAAGTTTAAATAAATAAAAAAATAACAAAAAAGCTGTAGATACGTTATAAGAGCTTCGACAGCTCCTTGTTAAACTTTGACTAGCTATTTTATTTTTGACGGCTGCCCCGTCAATCCGCCCGTATCTAAGCAACATATAACTATTTCTTTTTCACCACCGATATTGAGAATATGCCATCTTACTTTCACATTTTATCTAAGACAGCGTGGCGTTACAATATTACTTTACGTATGTGTGCGTTATCGTGCCATTTGTTTTGTCAAAATATCATGTAGGTAACGTATTTTCATTGAATATTACAAGAAACTTTTTTTAATTTAAAATATCCTGACATGAAACTAACACTCCACATTCAAATTTTAAAATTAACAAAAGATAAATAATTATTGACAGTTTTTGACCGAATCTTAATCACACATGTAGTGGCTTTTATATTCTATTCATAATATTGTGGTATTGGACAGATAGTGGCATTTGATGTATAATGGTTCAGCTATTATGCACAGGCAAAATGGATGGAAAGTAATACCACGGAGTATGATTTCGGAGATGCCACAAAAACTCCCTGGAAAGTTCTAACAAGCGGGCCACCATTTTGTTAGAACATTGAAGTTATCGCTAGGCAGTTGTAATATACCAATCAACAATGGCAGTAATAATATAGATGATTGGTTGCCCATAAAAATTGAATCCTACTATAAAATTGCTTTACAAATGACACTTACTGTTGAAATTGCTTTCAACTTCAATAATTAATGTAAGTTACCCTGACAGCACTCCCGTAAGTGGCTGGAGAGACCGATCTGGAAGAGCACCTCTCAACCCCGATTCCGACAAGTATACTTACCTCTAATGTCGTGGTGGTCTAATGGTTCGACCGGTGGATTATCATTTCCATGTCCGCAGGTTCAAACCCCGGCATGTACCAACGAATTTTTCGGAATTCGCGTACATTTACTAATTTAAATTGGTAACACTATCGGCTGACGGTGAAGGAGAACATCGTGAGGAAACCTGAACCTGAGGAATATTCTTGTTACTACTGTATGTAGGAAATGATAGAACTGTGAATTTCTCAGAGTTTGAAATCACCAATACGTCGTGGGCTGGCGTGGTGACTAAACCCATACCTTCCTTCGGGAAGTAGCCTATGGCGCTGCAGTGGGCCTCTTACAGGCTGATGATGATACCTTACCCTTAGTTGGACGAGGGTTGGTGGTCTTTCCAAGGGGAATAGCGTAGTTCGATCTCTTGCCGCCCCAACAATACGGTCGGATGGTACACCGTGGGGTTTTAGTCCGTGCGAAGCGGACATAACCCATCCTCTCCCTCGAGAGGGTGGCGTATCCATAAGGGATTTATCCACATTAATAAAAAAAAGGGTGGGTGGACTGATCGTAACGCCTCATTTGTTCTTCCTTTGATAGTCAGCGCCCTGACAGCACTTAAACTGGAGGCTGACGAGGCCAACCTGGGAGAGGGGGGCTCAGTCCCAATTTCGACAAGTATACTTACCTCTAGGTGGATGAGGGTTGGCGGTCTACACGTAACGCCTCATTTGTTCTTCCTTTGATAGTCAAAACCAGACGACGCCCTGCTTTGACTGACCATCGTGAATTAGGTAACATCCTTCTAGCGTGGTCATCGGCTAACTCCTCCCATTGGCTGCTTTGGAAATGAAAGGTATCTATGTAAATAAAAAAATAAACGACCTACAAATACGCATGTGTATTGACTGACATATCTACAGCCGCGGTCGTTGACTCCTTTATCAATTTACTCCAATTCATATTTTTATCAAGAAAATGATATATTATTTATCAGAGATTACTAATAATCCGCACCCGTTCCTTGCTATTTGTCATTATCAAGGTTGAAAAATAGCGCCGTTTTCACATTTTCCATAATTATTGCAATACACCAGATATGCATGTTTGGCGGTATTAGTTCTGTCATAGAGTTAAAGTTTATAGATGTGGAAGTCTATTGGAATGAACTAGTGTTAGTGTTTATATATATACACTAGCTTCTGTCCTTTCTCCGCGTATAGTAGTTAACTTGGGTTAATGCTAACACGCAGCAGAAGCTCTCAAACGGAAAAAATCCCAATTTTGAAACATTCTTCATTGGTGCTCCGCTATTATTGATCTTAGCGTAATTATATATAGCCTATAGCCTCCCTCGATAAATTAGCTATCTAACATTGAAATAAACTTTCAATTCGGACCCGTAGTTTCTTAAGTTAGAGCGTTCAACCAAACAAACAAACATACCCTTCAGCTTTGTAATATGTATTAGTATAGAATGTATAGATGGTAAAAACTGTATTCAGTATAACACAAATATCGCAGATTGTAGATGTAAGAAGTGTAATGTATACACCTTATACCTTTTGGCATTAAAACTCTCTTTAAATGGTGCTTGAACTTACAATCCACCAAATTGTTTTATATATATATCTATAAAATATTTAATAAGAATCACATCTGACCTTCAGGAGGACAAGGCGATGTAGGCATTAACAGCCGCGAGTGAATACACGACTGCGTAATTTATCTAATCTATAAAAGGTGTTCCAACCCATTTTGTGTTGTTGTAGTCAACAAAAACGTATCGAGCCAGATGCGCGGGCGCATGTGAACAAACTCGTGACATTATAGAGTTTGATTGTGCCGTTCGTAGTTAAATAAACAGTATGCCGTGTCGTTAACCTGATTAAGGGGTAAGGTTAGACGGTATTTATCACTTGTAAAGTATTCTAGAAGAAGCCAAGAAAAAAATCTCGCCGAAATAGCTGAAAATATAAATAGCATAGTCTGGGAACGGTTACTACCGTTGAGAGATTATGATTTGTTGTTTTTTTTTTAATTCTTTATAAGTTTTATAGGTGGTAGAGCCACGCTGAAGCTATTACCGGTTTCAGCATGAATGGGTCGAGTCGCTCGGGGTAGTACCACCCTCTCACAGAAAACCGACGTGAAGTAACAGTGCTTGCGTTGTAGCGTTTCGTTCGGTCAGTGCGAACGCCATAGGCCTACCTTCCCTTCCCTCACTCCCCCTCTCCCCCAAGACAGATTGGTAACGCAGTTGCGGCGCCCTTGATGCTGCAAGTGTCTATGGACGGTGGCGATCAGTTAACATCAGATGACCCACCGGCGTTCTCCCTGACCGAACGAAACGCAACAATGCAAGCACTGTTACTTCGCGTCGGTTTTCTGTGAGAGGGTGGTACTACCCCAGGCGAGCCGACCCATTCATGCTGAAAACATTAATAGCTTCAGCGTGGCTCTACCACCTACTAAAAGTGTATATCTTATCGCTATAGGAACATCATGCTTGATTACAGAGTATGCGAGGAATACAATGCCCCAATAGTACAAAAGACATACTCAAAGGGTCATACAAAAAACCCTCACAGAGATCTAACTTCGCTAAATTATTCGTTGATAAACCGCTTCAGAAGAAGTGACGTCACATTGGACATTCAGAAGCAGACGTGTCTGAAGTTTTATCAGAACATACAAAGACTACATAGCCTAGATTCCTATCACCATGCTTGATTACTCAGTATGAGCGAAATACAACGCCCCAATAGTACAAAAAGCATATTCATAAGGGTAATACAAAAAAAACGCTAACAGAAATGTAACTCAGAAGTATATTACTCGTTGGTGGTTCTTCAGAGTGAAGAAGAAGCAACTGTGTTTCAGAAGAAGTGACGTCACATTTGACCTTCAGAAGCAGACGTGTCTGAAACGTTATCAGAATGTACATACAAACTGTACATAGCCGAATGCAATGAGCAAACACGGACCGCTTGTAAAAAAACGTGTTTATACCTCACAGCGGAGTTCAACGACCGATTAACTTCAATGATAAAATGTGTTATGCGTCATATTGAATTTATATGTTTGAAAATATGTATTTTTTTATACATTTTATAGACTATAATAATTGCAATTAATGAGTTTTTGGCGGGATCTTGGAATGTCATATACTGCGTTTTATATTTTACCAGCTTTGGTCAGCGTGGATTATTTTTTTCTTAGAACTGACTACGCTATTGACCCAGCAAGGTCTTAACAGCTTCACCGGACTACTAAGGCGAGCGCTTAAGGCACTCAGCCGATTTTATTTTGACAACTAGCTCAAGGGTGCGCGGCACACCTCGGCTTTGGCTGTTGCCTAATACATGCAATTCGCGATCTATCTTTTTTTTTTTTTAACGTGTGGAAATCCCTTATGTATACGCCACCCTCCCGGAGGAGAGGGTGGGTTATGTCCGAGTCGCACGGACTAAAACCCCACGGTGTACCGACAGACCGTTTTGTGGGGGCGGCAAGGGATCGTTCGAGCTAATCAACCTTGTAGAGCGGCGGAAGGTGACCGCCGGGCTCCTACCTATAGAGGGACAGACCGGGTACACACCGGCTGCCCCCGAGCTAACCTAAGCTAAACTAACTATTCATACATATATGAGTTGTTGAAACATATATGTGTACCAAGCATACATACCTCAACGACTCTTATACATATTTCGTATCGGATAATATTCTATACTATTTCAGCTGTCCGCGTGGAATAGTTACTTCGGACCAACGCTAACACGCAGCGGAAGCTCTCAAAAGGAAAAAAAAAAAACGATTTTGAAACATTCTTTATTAGTGCTCAGCTCCTGGTGGTCTTCGCGTGATGATATACAGCCTAAAGGTTTTCTCAATAAATGAGCTATCTAATACTGAAAGGATTTTTCAAATCGGACAAGTAGTTCCTGAGATTAGCGCGTTCAAGCAAACAAACACTTCAGTTTTATAATATTAGTATAGATTCATAGTCTTGTGTGTAAAAAAAATAAAATTGACAGTGCTTTACGTAGTATAGTCTGGTTATTCTGCACAAGTAAAGTGGATGAAATAATACCATGGGCGTTATTTTGACTTGACACCAAAACTGCCTGGAAAGTCCTAATAAGTCGTCCACAGTCTTGTTAGTTCATAGAAAAGAAACTTGTCATACCGACTTTACAGTGGCAGTAGTAATGTAGTAGAAGATTGGCTGACAAAAACAAAATAAATAGAACATATAATTGCAATTAATATAGTCTATAATGGGAACATACTAAAGGTACATTGGTTTGCAAAAACAAAATAAGGAATAAAGAATTGCAATTAATATAGTCTATGATGGTAACACGCTAAAGCTACAGGAATCTCTTTTAATTATTTAGTTTACAAATAGATAGTATCGATATATTATTTGGATTTGAATGGAGTACTTCTTCTTTTTACCCTTATCCCATAGGGTCGGAACAACATGTTTGTTATTTTGTGGTATATGATTTGGCTTAAGATTTACGGTCGGCCGCCTACCTGACATCAACCTTCCTAGGGATTATTTTGTTCTACCATTGTATTTATGATTATTATATAGTTAGGAAGTCTGATGGGATCTTGTAGAATTACAATTTTTCTGTGGGTTTTAACTTTGGTGGGCTATTTATAGTGTCTTCTTGAGCGGCACCACCGTTCCGGTTAAAAACAAAATTCTTCAAGATTATGGTTTGTTTGCTATATTGCCATTTTATGTAACAGAAAACTAGCCAACTTTAGACTATTCCCGAAGACTGCATTTTCGGTTTTTATTTCAGCATTCGTGGGTTCAGAGTTTTATTTGAATGGAGTACTATATAGTTCAACATTTTTGTTAGATAAGACTGTATTTACAGACAACAATGGTACACATCATTATCTATGCATATAGTACGAAGATAAATTTTACGAATCTGTAAGGTAAGGTACGTATTGTATGTTTCAGCACGAATAGGTTGGCTCGCCCGGGTACTACCACCAGACCCACAGAAACACCGACGTGAACTAACAGTGCTTGCATTGGTGCGTTTCGTTCGGTCAGTCAGAGCGCCGGAGGTCCACCTCCCTTCCCCCTCCTCTCCCCCCCCTCCTCCGTTCCCTTCCCCCAAACACAGGCTGGCAACGCACTTGCGACTCCCCTGGTGATACTAGTGTCTATGGACGGCGGTGATCACTAACCATTAATTAGGTGACTCGCTTGTCCGTTTGCCAACTATGATATTACAAAAAAGCAAGGAATATGTAATAAAATACATATGAGCCATTTTTAGAAATGTGTGTTTGTTTGGACACGCATCACTGCTAAAGTACTGTGTTCATGATACAACCTTCAGAAAGTAAACCATAATGCATACCCTCGAGTAACCATTTAGTATTTGTTTCATTAAAAACGGTTAGGTCTGTCATTATAATTTTTAAGTAAATTTAATTTAATTGAAAAGTAGATAATAATTAGGCTTAATACGTTCAGATGACTTAATTAGTCACTGTATTGTACATCAATTTTCATGCGGACGAAGTCGCGGGCACAGTTAGTATAAAAATAAGCAGGTGTCTGAAGCACTGCTAACTGTTGTTTTGAGTATCACGCCATACTCCGAGACTCAGTTTACAAATCATTACATATTATAAAACAAAGTCTTTTGCCACGCCTGTCTGTTTGTTCGCGATAAACTCAAAAAACGACTAAATGGATTATCATGCGGTTAGAGTAGATAGAGTGATTCACGAGGAAGGTTTAGATATATGATTTTGATGATTTTGTTAATAATCAGGGCAGGACAACGTCCGCCGGGGCCGCTTATATACAATATATAGGTTTAAATATAAATTCAGATGGACTAATTAATTAATTAGAAAAAAAACTATACTGACAATTATATTCAATCTCCGTATTGGTAGCAACATATTTTTTATTGCTGGTAATGGTTTCGGCAACGTTTTGTGCGACGAAAAGTGATAAGGGTAAACACTGTGCCGGGTAGAGAGTTGGAAACACCGGTTCTCATCCGACCACCGAAGTTAAGCAACGTTGTGTGCGGTCAGAACTTGGATGAATGAAAGTTTGGTAACACCGCGTGATTGACAGCTTTTTCTTTTATATTTAACCGACTTCGAAAAAGGAGGAGGTTACTACGTTCGGTTGTGTGTATTTTTTTTATGTATGTTAATCGATATCTCCGTCAATTGTGAACCGATTTTAATGATTCTTTTTTTATTTGAATTGGTTATATTCAGAGGTGGTCCCATATAAATATGAAGAAAATATTCAACCCTTAAGGGGGTGAAATATCGTTTATTTGATTTTCACCCACTTCGTCTCTACGTATTTTCGTGAAATTAGAACCGATTTATTATACCCATTAGAAACCAGATATATTTATGGACACTAAAAATGGAGAAATAATTTTTTTTTTCAAATAAATAAATAAACCGCATTCGATGTGAAAAACTAATAAGGCACTAAAAAGCGAAAAATAACTGAATTATGAAATTAACCAAATTAAATAAAAAATATTAATATTCGCGCTACCTAATAATATATTTGAAGTCGATGCCAACCTACATTTCAATTTTATTGCAGATAATAAAATATGTATACTACACAGATATAGTGGGACACGAGAGTGGACCAAAACTTTGTATGTAGATGATTGTGTAGTATACATATTTTATTATCTGCAATAAAATTGAAATGTAGGTTGGCATCGACTTCAAATATATTATTAGGTAGCGCGAATATTAATATTTTTTATTTAATTTGGTTAATTTCATAATTCAGTTATTTTTCGCTTTTTAGTGCCTTATTAGTTTTTCACATCGAAGGCGGTTTTTTTTTTAATAACATGTTACTTTAATAATATATACTATTGTTATCAGCAATACTCGCCCCATTGTCAGACCCACAGGACCTGTCAGACTTACCCGCATGCTCCTAATTAATTACCCAAAAATATTAATTGCTCCTTGTGGTTTACTTACGTCAATATTTGATTTTACTTGAACAATAAGGAAAAATATTTTGTCAAATTCCTAAGAAGTACTCCGTTTGACGCACTTCCTTTATTTTGTAATTTTCGTGTGTATTATCCTTATTCATAGGTAGGGAACGCTGAAATATAATTGAATCGTTAGAGAGACGAACTTCTTAGCATTCCATAGATTCGCCATGCGGGTGCCGGGTCCATCGTGTGGCCGAGGGAGAAACTCAGAGCAGTTCTCAGGACTTGCGACCCAGGTGTAGGTTTAAGGAGGCCCCCTTTGAGATGCGCATCAACGCTCACCTTCACTGCTCGAGTTTCCCGCCCTGCCTCGCCAAATTTGGTAGGAACCTGTTAGTGCAGCCTTTGATACTGGTTCTAAAATAGAACTTACTGCAGTTCTCGACAGGCCAAGGTCCTTCAGAAGGTTATAGAGAGATTTTGCTGGTATACCTCTCGCTCCTACTTCTACTGCGTATAAATTAACCACATAGCCATTTTTATTTAGTTCGTTAGTTAGATCGTAATATTTATTTGATTGGATTGTGTGGTCTTTAGGATTGTTGGTTTCCCACGGTACCGTAAGTTCTACTAGCTACTCTCTATCTATGTGTATAGAATTCGTGAATACTCAGATGACATCTGATAGAGGAGTGTAGAAAAGGAAAATATGTTGTGCCGACCCTACTTAAGTGGGATAAGGGTAAGGAGATGGTGATAATGAAATAATTATCTATAACCTAGATCCATGCTTTCATTATCAATGATTTAGGCCTTGACTAGTGGCAAATTTTATAATAACGCGACCTTTTAAGAGTCCCACTGTTGGGCCAAAGACCGATTCTTCAACCAACCTTCTTCCTTTATAAGTTTTATCGTTTGATCACGGTGTCACCTGATTTTAAATGACGGTGTGTACTCATGTAGGTGGTATAGCCACGCCGAATCTATTACTGGCTTCAGCATGAATGGGTCGGCTCGGCCGGGGTAATACCACCCTCTCATAGAAAACCGACGTGAAGTAGCATTGCTTGCATTGTTGCGTTTCGTTAGGTCAATGAGAGCGCCGAAGGCCCGTCTCTCCTCTCCTTCTCCCTTCCCTTCCTCCCCCTCCCCCGAACACAGGATGGCAACGCACTTGTGACTCCCCTGGTGTTGCAAGTGTCTATGGACGGTGGTGATTACTTAACATCTGGTGACCCACCTGTTCGTTTGCCTCCTATGATATAGAAAAAAAAACCGCAAGGATTCGAACCTATTTTTTTTAACGCGGGGAATATCCTACATAGGATATCCTCACATTGCTGGGGGACAGCGTGAGGGTTATGTCGGACTCTTACCGACTAAAAACCCCTCGGCCGTTTAGCGCGAATCAGGGTGCGGGGTGGCGACTAGCAACACTCCGCTGCCCTGGAAGGATTCGAACCTACGACGTTCGACGGACTTACCGAGCCAACGATTGAATACTTACCATCAAATTTGGCAAAATTAAAAACTTTAATTAACCCCCAATGTCATCCGTCCCAAGGTCACATAATAATTATGTTTCATTGCAATAAATTATCCAATAAAAGCAAACATCGGTAACAAATGTTCTGCGTCGCGCACGTAGCTTCGCATCTGTGCACACATTCGCGTATTACAACGATCGAGCGAGATAGTTGTCACTATAACGCGATAAAAGCACGCGAGATAAAACGAGACGGAGTTATGTAACCGACCTTTCTCAATACACGCCGAAAGCGTGGTCAGTGACACCGATAAGTTATCGGAATTTTTTTTCGTGTTTAATTTCGGCGACTTATCACTGACCTGTATTGTTTATCTATGTGTTTTTCAATACATCACGGTTCTTATCATTAGCGTGGGTGCCGTATTTTAAAGTTTAGACGAAATTATATTCATAAGAGTCGGTTTATAGATATCGTAAAAATATATTTCGTTATGGAATGGGCTACCCAGCGCGGTTTCTCCTCAGGGCTATGATATGAGGTTCGTCAAGTTCTGTAACGCGCTCTTCAAGATCGGTGATAAAACAGTGATGCCCTTGGTGTTACAGTTGACCATAGACGACGGTAACCATTTACCATCGGGTAGGCCGTCTGCCTGTTTGCTGCCTTTTGGTATAAAATAATCGTAATATGACTTGTTAAAATGGATTGTTAAGGTGCACATGTAATTATATCTGTCCGTCTATCCTAACTAGCGTCCTACAAACCTGCAAACATTTATCGTTGATATGAAAAAGTGTCAATAATTAAATTTTTGTAATTAATTTTTTCTTGGATTTTCTTAATGTGGATTTTAGATTTATAGGTGAAAAAAATGTTTACAATCGGTTACGTTTCAGTTTATCCATAAAAACAATAATGAAAAAAATATTTTCTGTTCTGTATCAGGACTAGCAACTGCATGCGACATCGTCCGCGCTAAACTGCAATTGAAAAGTTAATAACAATTAAATATATCCTAGCGAAAGTTAGTAATTTGTTATAATAATAAAGATAGTGTAAAATCGGTCTCAATGAACAAATAATTAGGTGTGCTAACCTTCTTGAGGAACAGTCAAAAGGTATTGCAGGTTACCAGACATACCGACATCCAGTTTTTTACATATAGAAAATGTATGTGTATGACAACGAAGGCACATCTTTGACTGTATATCATGTCATGAAATTTAATATAATAACCATCTATTTGTTTGCTTAAAATTATATAACTATTCTACATTATATTTTGACACTACATTGGACCTCGATGTACTTTCACATAAATATATTGTTATACAAAAAACATTCATTAATATGTTGTTCTTTAAATTCTGTTCTCTATGTGACTTTAAAAATTATTAATATCACTTATAATAATTGTAATATAAAACAAAACTTTAAAAAGTAAAAGCTCACTCACACATCGAAAAGTGTACATGACCTTTCCCAACGTATGTACCTACTTACCGCGCCCGAAACACGGTTCAACGACCCCGACGATGCGGCCCGAGGCCGAATGCGCCGCGTGCATTCGGCAGGACTCGAAATAATAATACAACGCGAAATCACTTTCGCCGCGCATGTGAACGGGCGACATCGAATTCGTTTTCGATTCAGCGTTCGAAATTCAAATCTCTATTTTCAGACGTCCATCCCATCTTTCAGTTTGTTTTTGTTTACACATTTAATACTTTTGTACAAAAGCGTAAAACCTGTACCTTTAGACGGCCATCTTTGAGTTAGTTTCCGTTTACACTATTGTTATTCAAAAACGAGCTTTGGAGTTTTATTCACAATCTTGTTTTATTTGACTCTATATTTTGGTAATATGGGTGTCATTTTACGTAATTTGGTTATTGTGCACAAGTCAAGTATGGAATATAAAACCACAGAGCATGAGCACGAAAACTCCCTAGAAAGTTCTAACAAGGGGGCCACCATCTTATCACAAAATGGATATTACCACAAGAGATCTGTAATATTATTATCTACTTGACAATGGCACTAATAATGTAGAAGATTGATTGTTAAAAATACAGTTAAAAACGAGAACTAATAAATTTTAAATCGATTTTTTCATTGAACACAAAAAAAAAACATTAAAACTATGACGCAAATTAACAATGTGTAACTAAATGATAATTATGAGTAAACATGAATAAACCAGAATTTTCCTGTACAAAACAAAAGAAGCGAGTACCTACATGACCCAAATCGCGATATGACAAATTCCCTAACGTCCACAGATGTCCGCTATAACGGCACCTTTTTCAATCTATATCAATATTATAAAGAGGTAACGTTTGTGAGTGTGTGAAGTTGTGGGGGGTAATATCTGGATCTACTGGTCCAATTTGAAAAATTATTTCAATATTAGATAGCTCATTTATCTACAAAGGCTATAGGCTATATATCATCACGCTAGACCAATAGGAGCGGAACACCCATGAAGAATGTTTCAAATAACTTTTTTTTCCTTTTGAGAGCTTCCGCTGCGTGTCAGCATTAGCCCTAAATAACTATTATTATAACAGAAGTCAGTCATAAATAATCCTTATAATTTTTTTTAGAACATACGCCGTTGGCCTGACGGGCCTTCACAGCATCGGCGGGCTAACAATAATCCTTATAATATTTAAAAGATATACATTTGTTAGTAATAGGTTTTTAACTTAATCCCTGGGCGGTTCAAAACCATAAAGACTTAAATTCCATACAAACAAATGTAGACCTTATAGTGCACTCACTGGTCAACAGACTGTTGTTAGCATAAGTTAAAAAAAACCGTATTTATTACAAAATTATTATTTGTTAAATGTTAATTTTACAATTATGATTTTAAAAAACATGGCCTGATATTTAAAAACATGATTCATCATTTTGATATCTTGATCTTAAAAAATCAGGCGAGGGACTTAAAATCAAAAATACTTGATCCAATTTAGGCCCTAATTATCACCGGTCCGGACAAACAACCCAGTCATCGAGAAGAACCGGCAAGAAACTCGATCTGGTTTATCTTTTATATACATATATGTAAAATACATTATACATTACAATCGCTTTTACTGGGTGCATAAAGAGGAGTGAATTCCAGACATCACCATCGTTCACATATTGATCCACTCTATAATAGACTTTTGACACCAAAACCCGCTTGAAATGGCGCTTAAACTTACAGTCCGGCAGATAGGTAGGTAATAAGGATTCTGTTGTAAAATCTAGCACTATTACCTATAAAACTGTTTTTACTTAGTCTGAAACATGTGACGACTAGTTTGCCACAGTTTATAGTTTTTTTTTCTTTTTTTTTCCGAACTGACTATGCTATTGACCTGGCAAGGTCTTTACAGCTTCACCGGACTACTATCACAGTTTATAGTATTTAGATCATGCCGGTCTTTTACTAAATCCGGCTAAGCTAACTATATGAGTTCAGGGTGGTAACTAGACATTCAGAGAAAGACATACGGCTATACGGCTATAGTGTGGTTCCATCACCACCTTTCCTTTTTTTTATATCATAGTAGGCAAATGAACTGATGGGTCACCTGATGTTAAGTGATCACCACCGTCCATAGACACTTGCAACACCAGAGGAGTCGCAAGTGCGTTGCCAGCCTGTGTTTGGGAGAAGGGGGATTGGGGAAGAGAGGAGGGGAGGGAAGATGGGTACCAGCGTTCTCACTGACCGAACGAAATGCAACAATGCAAGCACTGTTACTTCACGTCGGTTTTCTGTGAGAGGGTGGTACTACCCCGGGCGAGACGACCCATTCATGCTGAAACCAGTGATAGCTTCAGCGTGGCTCCACCAGCTACTAACTACTTCCTTCACCAAAAGGTCCAGTTTATTGCAAGAACTTCAACCTATACGAATTCATGCGAAGTCCTGAGCATGCTCGTATTTTTTGCCACGAGTTTATGTATGTAATCGAAATTTGATACCTCTGGCGCTGCGAGCGAGTTCGAGGTAGTGACCTCAAGGTCTGAAATAAATACGAGACGATGTACATTGGTTCCTTTATCGCCGCTCATTTTCTTATAATAGTATTAACTTCTGCCCGCGACTTCGTCCCCGTGGAATGGTTATTTTGGGCTAATGTTAACACGCAGTGGAAGCTCTCAAAAGGAAAAAAAAAACATTTTGAAACATTTTTCATTGGTGTTCCGCTCCACTTGGTCTTAGCGTGATGATATATTTTTCTTCGATAAATCGGACCAGTTGTTCCTGAGAGTAGCGCGTTCAAGCAAACAAACAAACTCTCCAGCTTTATATTTTGGCTGTGTAAGGGGTGTCGAAGAACATCTAAGACTTGAGACACTCAAGCCAACCTCACCTGCACGTGGTGCACCCTGCTGGATAACGAACGAAGCAATAGCGATAGCGGGTTGGTAGGGTTTTACAGCCTGACTGAGTCGCAACCATCATGTATATGGCGAAAAAGCCCGTCATAGTGATTCGTTTCTGCGGGTCGCGTTTCGGGATCAGCCTGTGCATATCCAGCTTTTTGCAGGCCGGCATGACAGCGGCGACCGGCGATGGATAGTGTGTTACTCGGTGGTCGCCATTGTTTTTGGAATGTACTGTGCTTACCATCAGGCACAGTGGAGTCATTTTGCCGTGCTACAATAAAAAAAAATTATAATATTAGTATGTAATAGATAAGTTGAACATTTGTGTTAGAATAGCTAATTCTTGATTTGCTTATTTTTGGTGATAAAGAGGTTGGGGGGTCTGGCTGATAATTACGTCAGCAATATTTATTCACTAAATTGGAACAAATTTGAAGATACACATATAAATGTTTACGTAACTATGGGGGAGGGGTTAAGAGCATTGCTTACTTTTGCTGACTAGGGGGAGGGGGCGGCCAGAAATTACAAAAATTCTGCTTACATAATACTTGAATGGTCCCTATAGACTTATTTGTAGGATGTTTTTTGGAATGAAAATTAGTGGGGTTAAACACTGTGTCGGGTAGCGTGTTGAAAACATCAGTTCTCGTCCGATCACCAAAGTTAAGCAACGCCGGGCGCGGTCAGTATTTGGATGGGTGACCGCCAAGGAACACTAGCCTAGCCTAGGTCACTGATCTGACACAGATTGGTGTATATTTATGTTTTTTTTATTAAATTTTCACTTCTATCGTCGGTCATTACGACATCCCCTTTTTTTCGGACTGACAAACACTACAAACAATAATCAATATTGACAATCATTTAATTGGTAATTTTAAAAAAATGAGGACATTAATCGACATATAAATTACATTGTCAACTGTCAACTTTCGGTTGAGTAGTTTCGGAGTTAATCGTGGACAAACAACATGACACTGAATTTTTATATATTTAGATGTATCGTAAATATACATTTTACTTGTAGTGAGTATCACAGCAATACATTTAGTATTACTGAGTCATTGATTTTTACTAGTAAGCACGAATTTATTACACTTTGGAAACTAAAAGATTTTTTTTTTATGTCATAGTTGACAATCAAACAGGTGGGTCATCTGATGTTAAGTGATCACCACCGTCCATGGACACTAACAACACTAGAGGAGTCGCAAGTGCGTTGTCACCCTTCGGGGGAAAGCTTAGGGGTGGGAGA
Organism: Antheraea pernyi; assembly: GCA_015888305.1. Classification (NCBI taxonomy): domain Eukaryota; kingdom Metazoa; phylum Arthropoda; class Insecta; order Lepidoptera; family Saturniidae; genus Antheraea; species Antheraea pernyi. The sequence goes on along the minus strand of MU158905.1, from coordinate 180,223 downwards.
GGGAGAGGAGAGGGGAAGGGAGGTGGGCCTCCGGCGAGAAGAGAGGTGGGAGGTAGATATACCTATATAGAACTTAATATGGATAGAACAGACATTTATTATATTGTATACTAGTTACCCGCCCGGCTTTGCATGATCGTAATAACGAAGGTAGTGAAGCCAATCTCCCCTTTCCAGTTCAACGATATCAATACATACGATAAGGATGTAAATCTAAATTCTCTGTACTTTTCAGATTGTTGTAAAAAAAATGTTGCGTATAATAAAATATAGTTTAATCATTTTTAGAAATGTCTCTCTGTTTGTATGAACACACATCTCTGCTAAAATACTGCGGCAATTATACAACCTTTTCAAGAAACTCATAAAGCATATGTTCGAGTAAGATTTCGTCTTGGTTTCATTAAAATCGGTTACCTCTATCAAAAGTTATTGTAATTTTAATGACGACGCGACTTAAGTACGAGGGAAAAGTGGATAAGTAAATGGACTTAATACATACAGATGACTTTATTAATCGCCGTTTTTAGATAAGGTTTCAAACGGACGAAATAGCGGGCACAGTTTGTAATTAAATAAAATGGTAACTGAGTAACTCAATGTCAATCTGTCAATATTTCTGAAGATCCCCCTAAATTTTTAACTCAGTTTTCCCCATAATTTTTTCAATCGTTTTCTTTTATATAAAGCTTGTTCTAAGAATTATGAACACGACAAAAAAAAAAAACCAAATAGGTCCAAAATCCGGTATGAAGTGATGCACTTACAGACATACGGCAATTGGTTTTTGTTTACATAAGATGCATATCGCAAACTAACATGTGTCCGCGGCGTCGACCGCGTTTTTCATTATCTATCGGTACAATATTATAAAGAGTTAAAGTTTGTGAGGTTGTAGGGGGTAATCTCAGGAATTAATGGTCCGATTTGAAAAATTCTTTCAGTGTTATATAGCAAATTTATCGACAAAGGCTATAGGCTATATATCATCACGGTAAGACCAATAGGAGCGGATCACTAATGAAGAATGTTTCAAAATCGGGGTTTCTTTTTCCTCTTGACAGCTTCCTCCGCGTGCTAGCGTTAGCTCAAAGTAACTATAACGCGGACGAAGTCGCGGGCAGAGGCTAGTTTATTATAATGGCTATTTCTTATACTAAATAGTTGAGTTACAATACGATATATATCGTGTAAATATTTTTCCGTTTTTAACATCTACCCTTTTTTATAACGAATTTGGGGTAGAATATAATGCACCGCGGCGTCATCTACTGGCGACTTGTATTAAAATGAATAGCTTAAAAACCCTCTACGTGAATTTTTATCAAACGGTGTTAGAGTTTCTTAATTTCAAATATATATACCAATTCATATAGGTATATAAATACTAGTTGTTACCCGCAAATCAGTCCGCGTGGGATTTAGCAAAAAAATCTCTTCATTGTAAATATGCGTGTTCGTCGCGCACGATACTGAACACTGCTTTTTTAGCTTATTATACGCGAACCCTAATTTTGTTCTTGAAATAAAGTTAACCTAACTAACGCCTTATAATATCAGCTATGTACTAGTGAAAATCCCGTCAAAATCGGTCCAACCGTTTCGGAGATTAGTCGGTACAGACAGAAAGAGAGACAAAAACAAAAAAATAGCTTTCTTTATAAGTACCGTACATGTATACTTTCACATCCAATTTGGCATTACAAGCGGACGTTTCAGTTTCATTTGTTTGTATAGAATAGGCGTTATTATTATGGCTAATGAAGTACTAAAAATACGTTGAGATAAATTGTTTTTCATTTCTATTTTACTCCGATTTATTTACAACATTCAAGACACTAAACTTTGAGAAAGTCTAGTATTAAATCCTGTCTATACATTTAACCGTTTGCTACACGACATCAGATGAAATTATTATGCAAATATTACCTTATTATAAAAACATATAGCTATGTTAATTACCTCATGCTTTGTTTTATTTGCAGTCCCGAACATTGATAATTGATAACACGAAACAATCGCTTGCAACGATGACGTAATTAACAGTATACATAGCTATCTGTTAAGCTTATAAAATTTAAAAAAAGAAACGAATAAGTACAACTAACGCTTCGGCCAGTCTGTTACCGCTTCATCCATTGAACTTGAGAGTTAAGCCCGTGCGAATGTCATCTAGACTCAGTACAACTGCAGTTCCGTGCATGTATGCTAGTGTCAGTGCGCGCTCATGAACGTGAATTAAAAGAAAAAACAAACAAAGGTTTTAATTAAAAAGAAAAAACTATAAGTTCGAATTCAAAATACCGAATGTTCGAATTTAGAAGTGAAATGGCCGGACGGATTCTCGAGTGCGAGAGGGACGACGATAGTTTAACGCGTCTTCTGTTTCGGTGACGTCGACCGGTGCATAGCGAAATAATAATGAAAAGTGGCATTCAGTAATTTCGTTGTGTTTACGCGCTGTGCTAGTTTATTTAGTTGATGGTTGTATTATTTTTTTCTTCTTCTAATCGGAACGTAGACGGGTGGCGCCCTCTGGACGCGATCGCGCACTTCTCTGTAGTACACATGGTTGTAAATGTAATTCATGGATCTGTCAAAACAATGGCAGTAACCTCGTGGTCCGATTGGCACCCGAACCGTGGGTACGGTCGGGTTGTGTTATAATTTTTCCGTGTGAGGGAACTGTTGCGGACACTTGACGCGGGTGATTGATCTAGCTGTGTTTTTGAACTACGACAAATATCAGTTGCGCGCGAGCTGTCCTCGTAAACAGCTCTGTGACGAAAAACCGCCGTCATCCGTTCGAAATCCCGCGGCAATACGGACTAGCCCCCCGAAGACCGCGTGAATGTTTCAAAACGTTCCATTTTCGAATGCAGCAGAATAGTGTGGCCGTGCGTTCGATGACCTCATAGAGTGAAACTATATAGTAAACTTTTTTCTTTCTCTTTGCTCAATTTTGTGATTTAGACGTTAGCAGCCAGTGCCTTTACCGTACAAAAAAAAAAAACAAACTGAATTTTTGTGATGTTTCAAGTGCAAAGTTAGATTTTAGTTTAAATTAAGTGTTTTAGTGAACAATACATTTCTGATGGAAATAATCTCGTGTGCATATGGACAAATACTGTTCGCGGTTTAGGTAAGTTTATTATGGATATTTTTACTTACCGTATCTATAAATTGGTCGGGTCGTTGATTGTTTGTCAAGTCTACGGACGCCAATCTTAATCTATGAACTTGGTCGGTACGGAGTGAAGTCTGCCGCGAGTCGTTGCATTCCTAGATTGCGACTTCAAAAGGGATAATGTTTCTGTCGCAAACATCGTTCCTTTTATATTACGTGTCCGCAAAAATAGCCCTTATATGATACATTTATGATTAATCTGGGTTCGTTAATTGCATGTGCTCACCGATTTGGGTTGACGAACTTGTGTGAGATATTTTTGTTACTGTGTATACGAACACATAGGTTATTTTGTGGCATTTCGCCTTGCAATTGAACGGTGGCCTTCGCGCTATCACAGACTATCTATAAGCACCAACAAACTATTTGCATCTAGACTTTATACACTAGTTTACAATCTGTCGTGGATGATATCTGTTAATATAATTTAATTGTTTGATCGATCATTTTACATTACAGTTTTTACAATAAGATTGATGTGGAATTTTTGGCGGGATTTTAATCTGTAGTTTTTTTAATTCATAACCTTGGATTATTTGACCTCTTTTGTAATATTGCTGGCATGTTACGTAATATAATCCGTTTATTATGAACGAGTGTATTTGAATGAGAAATAACACCACGGAGTATGTATTCTAAATTGAAAACTTTTTGGATAGTTCTAATAAACGGGCCACCATTTTGTTGTAATATTAAAAACATCACAAGATACCTTTGTGATTATATTATTCACGTGATGATGATAATAATATTATTTAATAATTAAAATTTGTTGTAAACGTATGAAGAAGAGATTAATATAAAGGAAAATAATTCAACTATGGGTGGGTCTTTTAAATTACTCACTACCCGACCACCAATATTGAGAATTTGTGGTGAAATACCTAACAGAGTAACGCAGTATGACCATTTCCTATTGTGGTCTACATTTCATTTTATTAAATTTTATAGGATTTTTAGCGGTTGACCATAATGTCACCTGATTTTAAATAACGTCGTCTAAGATGGTAAACACGCTCCGTGTTATTACAAAAAAGTTAAATACGTGTTAAACACTTGGTCTAAAAAAGTTTCCCAATAAATGCACCGCGCTCGCCCGAGGCAAGTTCGCGTTATCCTTTTCCACAAGTCTAATCTAACGTAAGCAAAGCGAGACAAAAGAACAAGATGGCGAACATTCAGCGACCGCGGTGCAATTAATATGAGACCTTTTTAAAGCCAGGGTTCAATACGTATTTAACTTTTTTGTAATAACACCGGCTAAGTCTAGAAGAGAGTGACTCTCAATTGCAGCTGTCGGAAGACTGGACAGACGCTTGGCGAGAGATTGTCAACCTTTTTTATTTACGTGGGGAAATCCTTTATGGATACGCCACCCTCTCGTGGGAGAGAGTGGTTTATGTCCGACTCGCATGGACTAAAACCCCACGGTGTACCGTCCGCCGCATGGTAGGGGCGGCCAGGGATCGATGCTGTCTTCCTGAAAAACCGCCCCTGAAACAGATTGTCAACCTGAGGGTGGTAGCTAGCTAGGCGGACTTACAAAAGCCCTACCACCATTTTTCTGTTATAATTGTCATTTTCGCCTAATTGTTGGTTAATATAAGTTAGAATCTAATCGGTCTAGACAGAGAAAGTGCCAGGTTTCATGTCAGTTTCATACGAGTACTCTAATTATTTATACTAGTGGGCGCCCAGTGCTCGATATTCGACCATAGTTCATTGATTTTTTAAAGTTGAATGTAGAATGAAAAAGGGTAATTGGAACGTAAGAGTAAAATAATACATACAGTCGAGCATAGCAACCTCCTTCACAACCTTTTTTGAAGTCCTTTATTGACAGATGTCAAAATGTCTTTTTTATTTACATGTGTGTATAGGTTGTGTAAAATTGAAGCAGTAGTGTGAGTAATGCATATTTTAATTAATTTAATGTACTTCTAATGCATTTTATATAAAATAAATAGCTTTCTGCACTTCTCCATATAAACTTTAACTATGCCAAGTTTCACGTTCGCGCATTTCTCTCAAAAAGGGATACAAAGTTTGGGCTTCACGTATATATTTGGAATATATAGATAAGAATGTTTTTAGTTACAAAATGATTAATAGAAACTCAAATTTAGGCAGTTTAGCGATCCCTAATAACTTCTCTAACCTCAGGTTTTGGTAGTTTTTATTCTTATAAGAAACACGATTGATAGGTTTTTTGAATGCGTAAATAACTTACTGCTTATTGACCATATGCTTGTGTATTTTCATTATATGTCAATGCAGAATAAAACTACATCACAGCCTTTTAATTTTAAAGAAAATATAGCTTATATTATGATAACCAAACAGCTGATATATATAGGTATATAATTAACATCTAGATATAGAATTGATAATTATACTCGTCATAGGAAAGTTACTCATGTACGGGAATCGAACCCGCAACGTTTATTTAAACATCTGTAATAAGAATGTAAATCTATCGTATCTATACTTTTTAGATTTTTGTGAAAAAAAAATTTGCAGGTGTCTACGAATAAGTGATAAAATATTTAATGATATTCAATCATTTAAAAAAAAAGCCGGTCTGTCAGTTTGTTTGAACACGCATCACTGCTAAAGTACTGCGTTCACTATAAAACCTTACCAAATCATAAAACATATAGTCGAATAACATTTAATCTCGGTTTCATTAACATCGGTTCATTCTACCAAAAGTCATGACGACGCGACTTACGTACGATATAGAAGGAGATAGTATTTAGAACTAATACATTCAGATGTCTTTATTAGTCACTGTTTGTGAAAATAAATTAAGTTCCACGCGGTGTTTGTAGTTCGGTGAAGCTGTTAAGGCCTTTCCAGGTCAATATCATAGTCAGTTCAAAAAGAAAAAGGTTCCACGCGGACGGAGTCACGGGCACACCTAGTATTAAATAATAGGAGTAACTACCACTGCACGCGTATGTTTGTATTTATGTACGTTTTACTGTAGTTACCAGAATTAAGATATCTAAATTTCCCGCCGAAAAGGGTGTGTAAGGGGTGTCGAATAACATCTAAGACTTGAGACATCCAAGCCAACCTTTATTTAAATTTTCTTTAAATTCGTTATTCAGTGCATATAAATAATGAATAAAGAAATAATAACGCTATTTTTGGCGATCAATCTTTTAGATTATTACTGCCATTATCGAGTAGGTAAAAATGTTCTAAGTGTCTTGTGATCATTTCAGTGTTCCAACAAGATGGTGTATTGTTAAAACTCTCACTGTGTTTTTGTGGTATTTCAGAGTCCACGCTCGATGGTATTATTTCCCATCACTTCACTTGTCTGCGATAACACAATTTTTGTAGGTGGTAGGGCCACGATGAGCCATTACTAGTTTTAGCATGAATGTGTCGGCTCGCTCGGGGCAATACCACTCTCTCATAGAAAACTGACGTCAAGTAACTGTGCTTGCATTGTTGCGTTTCGTTCGGTCAGTGAGAACGCCGGAGACCTCCCCTACTCACTCCTCCAACGCACTTGCAACTCCCCTGGTATTGCTAGTGACTATGGACGGCTGTGATCACTTAATATCAAGTGACCCGCCTGTTCGTTTGCCTCATATGACATTAAAAAAAGGAAAAAATAACAGAATTATATTACGTACAGTGTTATAAATATTACAAAATACAGACTCAAATATCATGAGATCTTTTTTCCTCAATATGAATGTAAATCTAACTTATCTGTACTTGTTAGATCTTTGTATCTGGGAATAAGTTTTAATAAAATACATTTCAATCATTTTTAGAAATGTCTGTCTATCTGTCTGATTGTTTGAACACGCATCACTGCTACAGTAAATCATAAAGCATATCCTCGAATAACATTAAGTCTTTATTTCATTAAAATCGGTTTAGTCTATCAAAAGTTATTGTAATTTTAATGACAACGCGACTTAAGTACGAGAGAAAATTAGACAAGTAATTCACCTTCAGATAATTTTAATCATTGCAGTTTTCTTTAGATAAATTTCCATGCGGACGAAGTCGCGGGCACAGCTAGTTTCCCAATAAAGTACTATTGGTTATTATTAGTGATTAATTCTAGACAATATTATAACTGAAAATGACTCGTTTAATGAGTTATATTACGGGAAACAAAGACGAGAGTTTCCCCAAAAAATATATTTATCATTTGTGTATTGTTGATATTTTAACAAGCATTTTGAACGATTGTTTCCTGTTTTTGTTACAAAACTATATGGAGTTTTTATTGTTACACATTATCTCATTCGACTTGTTTACTTAAATATATTCAATGGGGTTTACCCCGAAAACTGACGTATTTATTTGTCCCGAAAATATATGTATCACATTTATAAATAGGCTATATTATAGCATAGAGTATTAAAATTATAGGCGAAATGATTTTGTGTGTATCGATGAATGTTATATGTAACTATGATGAAAAGGGGTCGTACAAGTATTACGTAAACATATTTTTTGTAATTTATGACCACCCCTTCCCATTGGTCAACAAAAGCTTGCTATTATTTTTAAATCTATTCTTGTTAAATAATATAAATATTGCTGACGTAATCACCATCTAGACCCCCAACCCCTATACCATCTAGTAGTCCAGTGAAGCTGTTAAAACCTTGCATGGTCAATAGCGTAGTCAGATCGAAAAAAAACCTATGCCATCACAAATAATTAAATCAAGGACTCCCTATATAAGGAGTATAAAATGAATTCGCTTTCTCACTATGTTTGTTTCCTTAGATCTTTTAAACTAGTTAACGTATTTGAATACAGTTCAGCAATAGATAGAGTGATTTTTTTTATATCATAGGATGCAAACAGACAGGTGGGTCACCTGATGTTAAGTGATCACCACAGTCCATAGACACATGCAACACCAGGAGAGTCGTAAGTGCGTTGCCAGCCTGTGTTTGGGAGAATGGGGACTGAGGAAGTGAGAAGGGGGAGGGGAGTTGGGTATCCGACGCTTTCAATTACCGAACGAATCGCAACAATGCAAGCACTGTTACTTTACGTCGGTTTTCTGTGAGATTGTGGTTCTACCACGGACGAGCCGATCCATTCATGCTGAAACCAATAACAATTTCAGTGGGGCTCTACCACCTCCAAAATCCCAGTGCTGGGTATGGACACCATCCAAACTAAAACTAGTTCTAACACGTCAGGGACTTGGTAAAAATCAGTTAGAAAATTACGAACAGACAAAAAAATTATGAAAACGTTGTCGCGTCATACTATTGTTGTTTTGTTTAGGTAAGTGTGCTGTACATTATTAGGCACATTTCTTAGAAATCTGATAACGCGTGTTCAAACTCTCTCAAGTACACGAAGTTATCAAGTGATCCACTTAATAAAAAAAGCCTCCGTAAGCGTTAATAAGTTACAGTGATTTTCGTGCAATCTTTTCTTTCTTATGTCGCTTTCATTTAAGAATAATAAAGTAATTATGTAGTTTTTTTTTATGTCATAGGTGGCAAACGAACAGGTGGGTCACCTGCTGTTAAGTGATCACCACCATCCATGCACACTAACAACCCCAGAGGAGTCGTAAGTGCGTTGCCATCTTTCGGAGGGAAGGGTTAGGGGAGGGAAAAGGAGAGGAGAGAGGAGAGGGGAGGGGAGATGGGTCTCCGGCGCTCTCACTGACCGAACGAAACGCAACAATGCAAGCACTGTTACTTCACGTCGGTTTTCTATGAGAGGGTGGTACTACCCCGGGCGAGCCGACCCATTCATGCTGAAACCAATAATAGTTTCAGCGTGGCTCTACCACCAACGAAAACTTAACTTAAACGATTAAAATTAAAAGTTACTTTTAATTTTAATCGTTTATATAACATGTTTAGTTTTTTTTAAGATTACCAGCTTTTATACAGCGAGAACGAAATTCAAATTTGCCGTCCATAAGGTTTTTGTTTTTGTTTTTAATGATCTTATTTATATGTACAAAATTTGAATGACAAATAACCTAAAATATTAGGAACTACTAAAAATGGATATAGCTCTTTTTTGTCTAATTTGTTTGTTTAATTTAATTGTATGGTTGTTCCAACAAAAAAAAAACTATTTGATGCAGGTTTTTTTCTTGATTCCGAATGTCCATAAAAATTTTCATCCAGAATAAAATTACGTACCTACAGTTACCGAAGGATTGGGCAATCTATATTAAGGCGAGAAACGCCGCGGGATAAAGCTTGTATGATATAATAATAGGTTTCGGACACAATAAATTTTCTATATTTCTACTAACAACGAAAATGTTCGGTTTTCGTGACCGGACTCAATTAGATGGCGACTGTTTCAAAAACCGATAAAATTCACGTATTCACAAAAACAACTGCCATGCCAAAATACCGGCAACGTGACACGCTAGTTACGTTTCAGGGTAACCTGAAATCAATATGGTTTTATCTATATAACAATACTTGTTAGTACCCGTGACTTTGCGTACGAAAAACTTGTTTTGTAGTTTCGTGAAAATGACCTCTTCCTCTTTGTCAGATTGATAGATATACAAACAGACATTTCTAGAAATTGTTTTTTAAATTTGAAATTGTGAAATTGAAATGTATATTATTATAGAGACGTGCCGCCTAGTCGGTAAAGCCGACGATCCGGCTGATATCGCTGTCGACGATTAGTCGGCAACTAGTCGGCAAAAGGCGCCGACTGCCCGGCTTCTTACGTATGTATTTCTTAGTAAACAGTATGTAGAGGGAATTACATTCAATAAAAACCTTGACTGTTTATTAATATTTTTATTTTATAACTAGTTTTACACATTATTAAATTTAAGGCAAAGCAACCTTTCCTTTGATAATCAGTTTCATTTTTGTTGGTAATCAGGCGCGCAGGCGGTGGTTACGAGTTACGCGCGAAACAGCTGTAAACAAAGTGTATCGGATACCCCCGAATAGTGATCGGCTCGGCCGATTAGTCGGCTGACTAGTCGTCCTTTTACCACTGACTAATCGGCTAGTCGCCCAAAGTCATAATCGGCACATCTCTAGTTTATTACTTATTCCTAGACACTGGTAACAATTTTTTTTCATCGATATCTCAAAAGTGTATCTTGAAACAAGCACGTTAGATTTACATTTAAATTATTTCATTATTTATTTACCGTTTGAATTATTTTTTTTCGATCTGCCTACGCTATTGACCTATCAAGGACTTAACAGCTTCACCGGACTACCCGTTTGAAATTATTTTTGTTTAATTGTATGAATACCGTTTAGCCCTTATCGGAAAGATATTTTGCTTAAATAATGCTCAAAAAAGTAGGGTTTGTTTTCGATTGATAAATATATTGCTTTGTAGAGAAATCTCATCAAAATCAGTTTAGCCTTTTCAGAGTCTCTAAATAATTCTAAATCATATAAATTGCCACCAATTTTAAAAATATAATATAATGGGCAACTTTTGAATATGTGACCTTTTGTCGGTTAGGAAGGCTTGAATGCGAAGTATGAAGATTTATAGGTACAGCAAAATATACTTTGCATTCTAAAAAACAAGCAACTGACTGTAGTTATTTAAAAATAAATTGTATCTACTTACTTCTCAATAGAGTGATTTGTTTGACTAGTTTCAGAATTTTATTTGAAATGTCATAGAAGTTTTCGCAATTGCCATAACCATTTATATACTTAGAATTACGTATTCTGGAATGTTCATAATGTATTTATCAACGAAAATGCATTTTTGACATTACTAATAACATAGTTTGAGTTAAAAGTACGTATATACTTAAAGTTTTACGGAATTGTTTTACTAATTATTACCAACTGGGATTACGTCTGTTATTGGGGGACAGTCCCGCAGAATACGGGACGGTTGCTCGCATCATAATAGGTTTAATAAGGACAAATATGTTTACGAATTAAAATTAAACTACATTACTGTTTACGGTCCCGCCAAAAACCACTAAAATATCTTAAACATTCGTTATCTATTACTTTACGCGTAGATAATAACGATTCTACAGACTTAAATCTCTTTGTTAAATCACCGCCTTTTTATAACCTCAAAACATTTGCAATAAAGGTAAGGGAATATATAATCAATGCTAAGTCTATTTTATACGATAAAACGCTAAAATTACATATACAATAAATTAAAATGGAATTTCTATTGAAATAAACATTCACAAGACCCTATAACGCTAACCCCTGCGCGTAATTAATTCTGATAAAAAAAAAGCATAATCATCGTGTATCCAAGATGGCCGCGGCGTATTTTTTCGTCTATACATTAATGGCCGAGCGAATGTTAGAACCAGTTTCTATATACTAACCTTGTCATTAGGCTCGCCAAGTCATTTTTGAATTTAGAACCGCGACGCCATGTTTCCGTCCTGTTTAGACGATATTCAACTTTATTGATAAAGAAACAGATTTGAAAGTAATGAAAAGTATTATTTAATATGTGACATTTTAAAATAGAAGAACGGAATTTTCGTCACAGAACGCTAACATTCCCCTACCACTGGAAACTTGCGCAGTGGCATCAGATGAAAGTATAATTTAGAAAATATTTAATTTTATTAGCCCAGACATGTTATTAAATAAAAACAACGTTCATTTTGTTATTTATTACCATATACGATGTGTTTTCTAAACAAATTAGATGTTTAAATCAAATTTAGATATCGAACTTTTTTTAACTATAACTTTTTTTAACACACGAAAACAATTAATTATTATAAATACAAGGGCATTTTTAAATAATAGTACAATGATTATGTTTCAATTATTTTATTCGTGAGAATTAAATACCGTTAAAAGATAATATGAAATTTCTTTTGATATGAGGATATTTTATGGTATCAGATTACGTACGGGTAAAGCCAGCTAAAGAAGTAACTATACTTTAATAAATATGTGCTTCTAAATCTATGTGCTTCATGAATTTTAAATGTTGTGATAGATTTCAAATAAAAACTACCAATTATTCTGTTTAAGCCTGGATTTTACTCAATGGCGGTTTAATAGAGTGCAATTAAAATTTTAAAAATAATTACAAATATATAATGGTAATTTTGGAATCGCAAAATATACAGTAATAATTATCAGATGAAATGACTGTTATAAATGCACGCGAAACCGTATGCAGGACTAGTCTTTTACGATTTCATACGATCACGTAACCGTATTAATTAGGTAGTAATTAAATGTTTAACTGACCTTATCTAAATAATCTCGGTTCAAGAAACAAATGTTTATGTTAAAATGGTACATTCATTAATTAGTAGTTTGTTTTATACATTAAAAGACCTCGAGCAACACAACGCGCTATCAAATAGTTCATGTGCAAGGCGTCCTTATCTCCTAAGCGACACCCTTCCCTCCTAAACAACCAATTAACCGTGACCCCTCTAAACGGTACAACTTTACGTAGCGCTCTATTCAATTTAAACTGGTTATTAGATAACCGATCACGTCCGATCGGATCCGAGAGCGGCCGAAGGCTTCCAAAATGGCGTCACGGTTTTGAGGTTAAGGTTTGACATTTCTAATTGAACTTAGACAATGATTTTGTAAATAGAGATAGATATATATTTGATCTTAGTGCGTTTTGTTTAGAGTTAATTTTCGCTTAATTAATAGTATTTTGCTATTGAACGTCCGTTTAAGTGACTCGGTATGTGGATAAGCTTTGAATAAGGGAGCAGTTTCATTTACACGAATTGTAAGAGCACGGAATTACGAAATATTTCTATGTATTTTGTCAAAATTTGATATGTAAAATTTTATTCGAACTTCGTAACTTGAACCGAAGATGGTAATGTGTATGTGTGTGCACGGTAAGGTGGTAACTTACCTTTCTTTGAGGGAAAATATCTTGATAAAAACATGGCATAGTGGTAAGAGATTTTATAATACCTAAAAGTTACCACCCATAAAATAAAATCTGCAACTAAACACAGGCGTATATAAATGTTCGCGTAACTGCTCTGTCACTGAGTACCTATAAATGCGTTTTGGCAGCTGCACTTCAGAACCAGTTTCTCTTGGCTTAGAAAAAAACGTGTGCGGCTCGGAGATCCCCGTCAGAGACAAATTTATTTCCCTTAAGTAAAACAAGGAATTAAATCATAAAGTTATATAAAATCATATAGGATTGCGTTTCTAAACGAATCATTAGTTCGACAATTTCTCACGGATGGCAGGAGTGACATATAGACTCCCCTTCCTGAGTGGACGACGCAGAGCTAAGACGTACAATCTATGTGTTAAGGTGTTTTTGTAAAAAGTTGAAGAATACAGTTTGTTTTGTCTATAGTTCAATCATTGAAAACCCCTACATTCATTTATTAAAAATAAGATATAAAATAATTAATAAAAATGTTAAATAACATAAAGTTTTCATGAGATTACCACGAGTTCAGTCGCATAACGATTTTTCCTTATGTGACAATTTAAAAATTTTGGTTATAAAACCTCCGCATCAAAAATGAATGAGACAGAAGAATTTCAAAAAATATTGACAGAATTGACAAATAAAATACAGACAAATTGACCTTAAATACAGTGGTACAACAAAATCATCCCAAGGAGAGTTGATGTCAGGCAGGCGGCCGAGCATAAAAATTAAGCCAATACATATACCACAACATGAAAAACACGTTGTACCAACCCTACTTATGTGGGATAAGGGTAAGAAGAAGATTGACAGAATTGACACATGTAGACATTTTCTGTAGCAATTTTGGTTAAACATCTGAAAGCACTTTAAAGGGAAGATTTGGATTTTCTTCATTACATTACACTTGGGAAGCCAAGGAACTTTTAACGGTGGTACAGCTACGCTGAAGCTACTATTGGTTTCAGCATGAATGGGTCGGCTCGACCGGGGCAGTAGCACCGTCTCACAGAAAACCGACGTGAAGTAACAGTGCTTGCATTGTTGCGTTTCGTTCGGTCAGTGAGAGCGCCGGAGGCCCACCTCCCCTCCTCTTCCCTCTTCCCTTACTCCCCCTTTCCCCCAAAACAGTTTGGCAACGCACTTGCGCCTCCCTCGGTGTTGCAAGTGTCTATGGACGGTGGTGATCACTTAACATCAAGTGAGGTTGTTTGCCTCCTATGATATAAAAAAAGGAAGGTAGATAGTAAGCAATCGCTTAAACAAATGACGGCTGAACGCGTAAATGAAATCGTGTCCTAACGTGAGTATTAAAGAGTTTTGATGTGTTTATATGTAATATTGATATTTTGTATTGAGATTGTGGAGCCTATGATACGTTTTATGAATTCATAAACTGTATAATAAAGTAGGTATATAATTATTATTCAGAGTGCCATCAGATGTGAAAGAGAGAGGCTAATGATAATAATTTCAATATACAAGTTATGTAATTTAAATAATTCACACTACTTGTAATTAATTTAAAAATCATTGTTTTGAGTTTTCACTTCTATCGGCAGTCCTTATGGGTTTTTATAAATATTTGAATGCGTTAAACTACTTGCCAGTCAGATATCAAATTCCTTTTTTCATTTTGTAGTCTACTTATTGTGGAAGTTTATTGTCATACTACTCTTAGAATCAGAGCAATTAGCCGAATTGGCCGAACCGAACTTTACCGAGAATCGCCGAACTGTGAATGTCTATGTCATCGGGGTAATTTGTCGCACGGTTCTTTCAGGCGTTCTACTGCCTAAGCAATAGTTGTGGTTTTGTTGAAAGCTACCAAACTGCAGTTCACCTATTGTAATTCATATCGATGTATGGGTATTTGATTATACCCAAATGAATATATTATATTAGTCGTTAAATTTAAAAATAACCCAAATCTAATTTTAACCGTTCATAAGATTTGAAGTTTTTTTAAATAGATTTTCATGTTTAACCATGTAAATTGTAATATTATAAAATTAAACTAAAAAACTTATTTATGAACGGCAAAATGTGGACTTTGTTCACGGTGAATAAGCACTGAAAAAAAAAGATACAATATGCTCGATAACAATTGAATTTGACTTATTTTGAAATCTAACGACTGATAAATACTTGAATCGTTACTTAAAAATATTTAAAAAACCTTAAATGACCTATTACGAATACGATAATAAATATTCATTCTCATTTATTAATATTAGTACATAACAAAATGGTAATGTATGAAATATAAAACACATATCCAAATATTTCAAGACGCCATTGTTCAGCGAAGGTGTTCCATTTTTGAATGTAGTGCAGTGAAACGAATCGTTTTGTCGAAAATCAATCGGTCACGTCCCAACTGGTTCGTAAATCGAACTCGTACCTATTATAAAACAATGCTCGCTTATCACATGCGATTATGTTGGCAACACGAAACGGGTCGAATAAAATGTTGCTTTTTTTAGCCTTTGAAAATTAAAGAGGTACATAGTTAATTGTAAAAGGAGTTTCAATTTGTTGTTGGTATGGAAGTATACTTGCGTATAATATTTATTATAAAATTAATTTTTGTTTATTTGCTTTTGTATTCATTTAAGATAACAGGTAAATATTTGTGTAGAAAATGTACCTACCGCCCGATAAGGAAATGTAAAACAAAGTATCTAAAAATATATTTTTAAGACAATATAGTTTTTAGTTTATTTTAAAATTTTCTGGAACAATGTGGCCTTACACTTTTGTTAATATTTACCTAATATTTATATTGACAAGTGGTTGTCCCGTGGTTATAAAAAATACAAAGTTTTCCTACACGTGTTAATATATGTATTTGTATTTTTCTTTGATTTAATTTATTATATATGTCAAAAACTATATTGAGTGTTGTACAAATATTGTAGGTTGTAAATATAAGGAACCGGAAGTACCTATGGTCAATAGAAATTTACAAATACAGGCCGTGGTCTCGTCAATAGTATGGAAAAAGAATAAATATTTTCAAAATGACTTATAGACACTACTAAAGCTTATTAATAAAAACTAAACAAAAAAAAAGAAAAGGGTATAATGGGTGTCGAATAACATCATAAGACTTGAGACACCCACGCCAACCTCACCTGCACATGGTGTACCCTGCTGAATAACGAACGAGGCAATGGCGAAAGCGGGGTGGTAGGGTTTTACAGCCTGACTGGGTTGCAGCCACCATGTATATGGCGAAAAAGCCCGTCATAATGATTCGCTTCTGCGGATCGCGTTTCGGAATCAGCCTGTGCATATCCAGCTTTTCGCAGGCCGGTATGACAGCGGCGACCGGCGATGGATAACGTGTCACTCGGTGATCGTTATTGATTTTGGATTGTACTGTGCTTACCATCAGGCATAGTGCAGTCATTTTGCCGTGCAACAATAAAAAAAGAAAAAAGAATATCGATCGACAAAGGAGATAAAGGTACTGAACTGTAGTATATTCGCTTGTTTGAATATCCTTTTTTTATATTTTGTATTTAATTATTTTTAAGAATTGTTTTTATACACATATACACATTGTCAAGTATATGCATATACAAGCGTTCAGTATAGAGGGCAACAGTATGACTTCACGTTTTTATGTAACACTCAATTTCACTCTCCATATAATTTGTGTACCACGGACTACATAGGTATCTCCAAAAATAAAAGAAAGCACACAAATATTCCAGATAAAAGTCGAGAACAAAATCACGACTACAAATTCGTTCATCTGATAAAATTACCTATACAATTATTAAATGGTGACTAAATATTTGGTATGTGCTTTTGAATGAGTTCTGACATACTGTAAAAACTATATCAACTTTAACGTAAACCTCGTCCCAAATAAAAGCTGCATGATAGTTCTTTGTCGTGAAATATATAAAAATAACATACCCCTTGAAAAACGTATCTCCATTTTCTGGAGCGCCATTTTACAACTGCAACATTTGTGTTCTCAATTTAAAATCCGTTCGGGGAACACGAAAAGATAACAAAAATTTCCGCGCCAATTCCGGAGAAGGACACTCGAGCTATTGTTTGAATTCAGAATGCTTTCGGCGAACCAGCGCACCGCAAACTTACGAATTGCTGTTCGAAAAATAAAAATCGTTCCCGGAATACACAAAAATCTAAAGTTTTATACAGCAAATATAACTTTGTTTATAGTTTATGAATTGGGGTTCACGAATTCTATGTTTTTGTTTGTTGTATAAATACGGATTTGATAGGAATTTTATTTATTTATTTTATTTTTGGCAACCAATCTTCTAGTATATTATTACTGCCATTGTCGAGTAGTTAATGACACTACAAATTCCATGCGATCATTTCAAAAAACTAACAAGATGGTGGCCCCGTCCTTTTCAAACTTTTCATGGAGTGTTTGTGGTAAGTCAGAATCAATGCTCCGTGGTATTAATTCCCATTCGCTTCATTTGTGCACAATAACCAAACTGTATTACGTAAAATACGATCAATATTACAAAATATAGAGCCAAATAACACAAGATTATGAATAAAATATAAAATCCACTACATGATATTCTAAGATCCCGCCGAAAACTCCGTCTGACGGGAATAAGACGTTTGAAGTTTCTAGAAAGAATGGCGTCATGCCGTTGAAGTGACTCTCAATTAATTATGTGAATAACTTGCTCCGTGCCTGCGACTCCGTCCGCGTAGAACATAATGTAAAAAAACATTGACTAATAGAATCACGTCGTTATTAAAGTTACAATAACTTTTAATGGAGTGAACTGATTTTAATGAAACTTAGACTAAATGTTACAGAAAATATGCTTCATGATTTGAGGTTTTATCGTAAACGCAGTACTTTAGCCTGATGCGTGTTCATATAAAACTAGCTGCTAATGTTAAATAGCTGATGAAAATAGCTCCCGATTGGTTCAGTTTTACAAAATATATTTAATAATAACCCTAATGAACACCATGGTTATGATGTAGTCCGGTGAAGCTGTGAAGACCCTGCCGGGTCAATAGCGTAATCAGTTCGATAAATTTAAAAAATGTAAGTATTCATATAAACAGACAGACAGGGAGACATTTCTAAAAATGATTGAAATGTATTTTGTTATTTATTCCCAGATACCTGCAACCTTTTTTTTATTACGAAAATCTAAAAAGTACAGACGGACAAATTTTATTTACATTCTTATCATATATACCTATAGATAAGTGAAATATTAGAATGAGGAAGATTCATCTTGCCATATGTAATTATAAAATAAATTCAGTATAATTGTAATTTTAAGAATAATTTATGACCAAAACGAATAAGGTCATCGCTTAAAAATTCTTGTTATTACAATGACTGATGTCAAATAAGGAGAACGCGGTAAAATACCCAATTTCAATAAGTCCCAAAATACCACTTATCAATTGTTTACCTCAATAATATACGAAATATTAATTCTCTTCATGCAATCGTATGGCTAAACTAGCTTATACACGCAACTTCATTCTTTTCTTACATGTCAAAGGGATTAGGCAGCGTTTTCAGCGAAAGCGTCTAGATTGACTTATTCCGACACTTCTAACAATTATATTTCAACCAATTTACACGAAACCTTGACAAATCATACACTTAAATCTTCCTCATGAATCACTCTATCTATTAATCAATCAATTAATGAAAATCGGTTGAGTAGTTTTTGATTTTATCGCGAATAGATAGACGGACAGACACAACGGAGGCTCGTAGTCCGGTAAAGCTGTAAAGGCCTTGCAAGACCAATAGCATAGTCAGTTCGGGAAAAATACCCGGCGGAGTACTTCGTTTTATAATATGTAATGATAGAATAACCAGTTGTCTTTTTTTATAGCTAAATATTTATTTTTTTCAACCTTTTTTTTTTCTCGAACTTACTACGCCATTGACCTAGGAAGGTCTTAACAGCTTCACCGGACTACCGAGGCGAGCGCTTAAGGCACTCAGCCGATTTTATTTTGACAACTAGCTCAAGGGTGCGCGGCACACCTCGGTTTTGCCTGTTTCCTGATACATGCAATTCGCAACCTATCTGAGCTAACCTAAGCTAACTATTCATAGATATATGAGTTGTTGAAACATATATGTGTACCAAGCATACATACCTCAACAGCTCTTATATATATTTCGTATCGGATAATATTCTAAACTATTTCAATTTGATAAGGGGAAAAAATAAAATAAAACCCTTCCACTTGCATGTGTGGAAGTGATATGTGTTATGTTGTCGCAGTGATGTAAGATTTTGTGTCACTGTATCGCGCGAGCAGCGTACTCAAGGACTCCACGCCGAGAGAACGGACCTAGGCTTGAGCTGCTGCCGAGGGGGGAGTGGTGAACGGCACACCTCGGCTTGGGTCTTCTCTTTCAGCTATTTTAATTGTTCTCTCAGTCAATTCAATTCTCAAGTCTCTTAATTGTTTCAGAAGAGTGTGTCTATTCTACGTACCTTATCTATACAAATCAAAGCTCAAAGGTTTGTTTAAAATGTGTCCAATTATGTCATGATGGTTTAATGGTCTGACCGGCAGGATATCAATCCGATATCCGCAGGTTCGAACCCCGGCACTATCAGCTGATAGTGAAGGAAAACGTGAGGGAACCTTAACCTGAGAAATGTTCTTGGAGTATGTGGTAAAACATATAAATGTGGATTTCTCAGAGTTTGAAATCGCTGATACGTTGTGGGCTGGTGTGGCGATTATGCCCATAGCTTCCCTCGGGAAGAGGCCTATGGCCTTGCAGTGGGTCTCTTACGGGCTGAGAATGCTATCCGATTAGTATAATTATTTTTGCAATTCATAACCTATTTAGGAAAGTTTTCGGTTTTGCATCTTCACGCTATGTCCAATGGGTGTAGAGCAATTAACGTATAAATTATAGATTGTAGAAGTAATCGTGCGAACAGGCAACCACGAGAAACTAATGAATTCATATTTATTTCATGACCTTCCATCAGATATACGATTTTGTGTGTTAAATGTATGCTTAACTCTTTGCCTACCCCGCGAATAGTGGTCACCGTGATGATATATTTATTAACAGACAGCCGGTGGGAGCGTCCGCTTATATAGTAACGTTCATTCATGTCAGAATTTTCAATTTCCTAGCCGAGACAATGACAGCGCTACGTTTCGAATGAGGGAAAACAATGTAAGGTGTTTTATTTAATTACAGTAACTAGTATATATTTATTATTTATCAGATACTAAACGACCTTTTGCAGTTACAGACTGGATGTAGGAGAAAATATTTTAATGTATGTCTAATTGCCAATTGTCAACTGTTCATACATTGTTATAAATTTTATTGACCACAATTTAAAAAATATCATAATTGTCGACCGATATTAATAAAATAATGTAGTAAATTCGTGAATATTAATAACAATTGACTGGTGATTGAATTTTTCATGTTGCGATTTTAATTTTAATTTTTGAAGTTATACTTCTTTTGGCGCTTTACGAAAAACCGACACCCTGAAGTTAGCTATAGTCAACATTATGTTTCTTTGTATTTGTTGTTTGTATTTCTTTGTATTAAAACTTTCAATGTATTAAATACCTTCTTTCTATTATTAGTGTCGTTTTTTCTACAAACGTAGAATAAGGCGAAAGATAAAATTGTTGAAAAGATTTTTATTTTGTTACGCCAACGAAGTATAACTTCTAACGCGTGTACACACATAGGCACACACACACTTTTTATTTTTTATTTTTAATAACTGAATCAGTATCAAAATAGATCATATGTTTGAATACTGTGTGCCGAAACACACGTGTAGGTGTCTTTTTTTTTTTTATGTCATAGGTGGCAAACGAACAGGTGGGTCACATGCTGTTAAGTGAACACCACCGTCCATGGACACTAACAATACCATAGGAGTCGCAAGTGCGTTGCCATCTTTTGGAGGGAAGGGTTAGGGGAGGGAGAGGAGAGAGGAGAGGGGAGGGGAGGTGGGTCTCCGGCGCTCTCACTGACCGAACGAAACGCAGCAATGCAAGCACTGTTACTTCACGTCGGTTTTCTATGAGAGGGTGGTACTACCCCGGACGAGCCGACCCATTCATACTGAAACCAATAATAGTTTCAGCGTGGCTCTACCACCAAATACCACTTGCCAGTCTGTGTGTAATTAATTGATAGTGAATGACGTATTAAACGAATTGATTCATTTTTTTTGTCACTGAAATCTCATAATCTATACCAATATTATAAAGCTGAAGTGTTTATTTGCTTGAACGCGCTAATCTCAGGAACTACTGGGCCGATCTGAGAAATTCTCTCAGTGTTAGATAGCTCATTAATCGAGGAACGCTATAAACTATATATCACTAAGACCAATAGGAATGGAGCACCAATGAAGACTGTTCCCAATCGAGGTTTGAAGGTGGTAGAGCCACGTTGTAGCTATTACTAGTTTCAGCATGAATAGGTCGGCTTGCCCGGGGTATTACCACCCGACCCACAGAAACACGTGAAGTAACAGTGCTTGCATTGTTGCGTTTCGTTCGGTCAGTGAGAGCGCAGGAGGACCACCTCCTTTTTCCTTTCTCCTTTCCCTACCCCTCCCCCATACACAGACTGGCAACGCACTTACGACTCCCTTGATATTGCTAGTGTCAATGGACGGTGGTGATCACTTAACATCAGGTGACCCATCTGTTCGTTTGCCTCCTTTTGATATAACAAAAAAAGAGGGTAACGTACGTATTATTTAAAATATATTCACCTTCTACGTAAACAAAGTCGCGAGTTATAGTTAGCGTTAGCCATAGTAACTATTCCACGCAGACGAAGTCACGGCCGGAAACTAGTATTCACTATAGGATTCGAACCCGATCAGGCGAACTCGATATTAAAAGCCCAATGGAGTAAACATCGCGATTCCACGAAAGTTTTGTCGAATCCAGCCGCAACACCTCGGTACATTCGCAGACAACAATACGGTCCGATACACGCCGGAAACTTGTACAGTCGATGACACAAGTGTTTAGATTAAAAAATTCGAAGCAGTCATAAGGACTGCTGATGGAAATGAAAACGCAAAACAATGGAATTTAAACTGTTTTCTCTTTGAAATTAGGTTGTATCAATTATTTAAATAGAAATTATCATTAGTCTCTCTTTCACATCTATTGGCACTCCGAATAATAATGATATACATTTTTATACAGTTTATGAATTTATCAAATACTAGCTGTTACCCGCGGCTCCGCACGCGCTTTTTAAAAAATGTATTAAAGAAATAGAAAATTGTGTGGGTGTGTACATTACAGAAAAGTTTTTTCAAAAAAATTTGTAACTACGACACTCACGCCAACTGTAACATGTAACGTGTACATTAGATATATGAATACAAATAGTATATCGAGTGGGATGGGATTTATCATCAGCAACATAACTGGAACTTCAACCTACTATATACCAAACTCATCAGTACTCACTAACACTAATAAGAAAGTAATGAAAATTATAAGCTATACATTATCGAACAGTATATCTTAAATCTTTTATTTTATAGATAGATATAATATGCCCGTATTGTAGCTATACTTAAGTTATTCTTATACGTTGATATAATAACTGAGTTATGTAGAAGCAAACATGGTAAATAAAACAATATGGCCGCCAAATTGACCAAAAAGAGAATCACTAAAATCGGTTCATAATTAACTAAAATATCGATTAACATACATAAAAAAATACATACAACCGAACATAGGACCCTCCTCCTTTTTCGAAGTCGGTTAAAAAAGTCCTCTGTCAGCTTATCTGTTCACGATAAAGTCAAAAACTACCATTTTCATGCTGTTTTCACCAGTAGATAGAATGATAATTCATGGGGAAGGTTTAGGTATAATTTGTCAAAGTTTTCATTTTATTATCCGGGCACGACAACGTCTTCCGAGCCCGCTAGTTATCTGCCCGTAAAAGCCCCGTGAAAGTCGGTCCAATCAATTAGGAGATAGTAGGATATTGCGGACAAAGTCTTGAGAAACAAAATAAAATAGTTACTTCTTATAAGGTGAGTTATCTTCCAGTGAAAGTCCCGTGAAAATCAGTTCAAGCATTACGGATATTCCACTGCGGCCGAAGGCGAATAAAAAACCTAAATTACTTTTTATAAGGTCTGCTATCTACCAGTAAATACCCCGTGAAAATAGGTCCAACCATTTTGGAAATAGCCATGCGGACGAAACCGCAGAAAAATAAAATAGAACATGTCAACCGCTATAATTTCGACTATCTGGCAGTAAAAAGTAAAATTCCCGTAAATATAGGTCCAGCCGTTTTGGAGATTACCCGCAACAAACAAACAAACAGAGAAATATACTAATATAAAAATATAGACAAAGTATAAAGAAATTTTTTTTGTTCATTTGTAGCCTTAGCCATTCATCAAAAAGTTGTTATTTTAATTGTACATACATAAACTTTATTTTTATAATACGTAATAGAGAACAAATAAAAAATTAGAAATAAAAGTAGTATAAACTTTTTCCATAGGAAAAACTTCAACTTACTATATACCAAACTCAGTGCTCACTAACACTATATAAGAAAGTAATGAAAATTATAAGCTATACATTATCGAACAATATATCTTAAATCTTTTATTTTATAGATAGATATAATATGCCCGTATTGTCGATATACTTAAGTTACTCTTATACGTTGCTATAATAACTGAATTATGTAGAAGCAAACGTGAAAGTCGGTCCAATCAATTAGGAGATAGTAGGATATTGCGCACAAAGTCTTGAAAATAACAACTTTTTGATGAATGGATATGGCTACAAATGAAACTTTTATTATACTTTGTCTATATTTTTATATAATATTATATTTTGTCTGTTTGTTTGTTTGTCCTGGGTAATCTCCAAAACGACTAGACCTATTTTAACGGGAATTTTACTTTTTACTGCCAGATAACCGAAATTATAGCGGTTGACATATTCTACTTTATTTGTCTAACTTCAGAATTGGCAGTATGGATTAATTCCTTCGCCTATGAACTATTTGAATAGGAAAAAAAAACTTTGATAATGTTAGCTTTGATACTTACCACATAACTTCAGAATTGGCAGTATGGATTAATTCCTTCGCCTGTCCTATTGGACGAATATTATTACTACTACTTGCCACGTTACCATGGCAACGTATATAATAACAACGTAATCGCTCAAAAGCAAAAAAAGTGTCCGATTTTGAAACATTCTTCATTGGTGCTCTGCTTCTATTGGTTTTAGCGTGATGATATATAGCCTATAGCCTTCCTCGATAAATGAGCTATCTAAAACCGAAAGACTTTCTCAAATCGGACTGGTAGTTCCTCAGATCATAGCGTTCAACCAAACAAACAAACAAACAAACAAACAAACAAACTCTTCAGCTTTATATATTAGTATAGATATGATGGGCACAATCTCAATACAATATATCAATATTTCATGTACACAGGCCGCTATACTACGTGCCACTAGTCTGACACAAGCGCAATACACTCGGTCACGCTTAGTAGCATGTCATGACGTGACATTCTAAATATATATCTTGCCAAGAAAATTCCACTCAACGCGCCTAAAAAAGTTTTCATTTCAAAAAATCCTAATTAATCCTTCACATATTTTCAGTAATCTACAGAGATTTGAACCAAAATATTGTATCACTAACTTTTGTTCGCCTTAATTTGATATTTCTCTTATTCCTTTTGTCTTCTTTACCCTCGTCGAATATTATCACAAATATTTTGTTCACCTATTTTTGGGTCAGTTAGGCGTTTTTTTCTCGTCGTTTTGCTCCAAACTGCGTAGAGAAAGCATAATATTTATCAAATTAATATATATAGGGTATTTCACGCCATTGGTTTTCTTTTAATTTCTATAAAAAAAAAACAATTACAAAAAGAAGATCAATTTTGAACGATTTTTAAAAAAGCTATGTGGAAACAACTAAAAAATGACCTTTTGAACGAGTAATAAAAAACTCTAAATTGACCAGGAGAGCTATTTTATGGGGTAGGTACTAAACATATCTCTAAATTGAGTAAAGAAAATGTTTTTTAAACAATTCGCTATGGCGTGGATTGCCCCATATATAAGAACGTATTTATTTATATATCTACTAGCTTGTACTCGGTTTAATGTCTTTTTTTTTCCCATTTTTTTCGAACAGACTACTCTATTGACCTATCGAGGTCTTGACAGCTTCACCGGACTACGATTATTTTAATATATTTGTCATCTAATGTTTTTTTTTATATAATAGAACGCAAACGAACTCGTGGGTCACCTGATGTTAAGTGATCACCACCGTCCATAGACACTTGCAACGCCAGAAGAGTCGCAAGTGCGTTGCCATTCTGTGTTTGGGGGAGGAGGAGTGGGGAAGGGGAGGGTAGAGGGGAGGTGGGTCTGCGGCGCTCTCACTGACCGAACGAAACGCAACAATGCAAGCACTGTTACTTCACGACGCTTTTCTGTGAGAGGGGGTGGTACTGCCCCGGTCGAGTTTACCCATTCATGCTGAAACCAGTACTAGCTTCAGCGTGGCTCTACCACATCCAGTTTTTTGTTGATTTTCATTATTGTTCGGTATTTGTATTGTTCCAGTATTGTTTAGGAATAATAAATTTTTTTGGATGAAAGATATTTTATGCCCTTAACCCTTAACAATATACAAATTTCAAACTCACACTTTGATAACCTCACCTCGTTATAATAGTAGTTATATAGTGCGAGATGACTAAATAAGAACTATTGATTAATGTAACAATATAAATAACAAGTCAGCACTAAATATTATGTCCAAATTGCTTTTGCAACACCACTAAGTCGTATGACATTGTTAATTTGCGTTAGACCTGCTTTTCTATCTTGTACGAAATACAAATAAATATTTCGAAATACGTTTCTGCGAAATGTGATCACGCAGTCAACGAGTGTAATTTGTATTTTTTGTAAAGTTATTATTTTTAAGGGGTAATTAGTCTGCGTGTTAATAATAAGATGTTATTATTTACTTCTTTGATTCTATATGTATTTACAGCATAATATCTGTAATGATGGAAATAACTTGGGTAGGTAGGTGGTAGAGCCACGCTGAAGATATTATTGGTTTCAGCATGGATGGGTCCGCTCACCCGGGGTACTACCACCCTCTCGTAGAAAGACCGACGTGAAGTAACAGTGCTTGCATTGTTGCATTTCGTTCGATCAGTGAGAGCGCCGGAGACCCATCTCTCCTCCTCAGTCCCCCATCCCCCTCTCACTCCCTCTTTTATTTTATTTTTTTAACGTGGAGAGCAAATCCATCATCCGTGCTGAGACGCAGCTGCCGGTGCCTTTCGGCGACTTTAACCGACTAAAACTCTACGGCAAACTGTACGCTGCGCTATGGAAGTGTTTCGGGGAAGCGTGAGCAAGCTTCGGAGATCTTTCCCCCTTCCGCCAAACACGGGCTGGCCACGCACTTGCGACTCTCCTGATGTTTCAAGTGTCTATGAACAGCGGTGGTCACTTCACATCAGGTGACCTGCCTGTTCGCCTCCTATGATATATTAAAAAAAATTATATACTTTTAAGAAAAAATAAAATCAAAAGATAAGATAGGTATTTGGATACTATTGCCTAATTTATTTGTTTTAGATAGTTTAAGCTACACAATAATCCAACTAGTGGCACTTTTAAAAAGAATAACAATCATAAATGATAGTTTTATGATTATTATAACAAAAAAAGTGTGTTATTATGTAAATTATACTCCTTTGGCATTCTATATAGTACTCACTACATGAAAAACTATACAACACATGAATATCATCGCTTGCGAACACATACCTACTGTAGCTGGTAGAACCACGCTGCAGCTATTACTGGTTTCAGTATGAATGGGTCGGTTCGCCCGGGGTACTACCACGCGACCCACAGAAACACCGACGTGAAGGAACAGTACTTGCATGGTTGCGTTTCGACCGGTCAATGAGAACGCCGAAGGACCCCCTCCCCTCTCTTTCCTCTCTCCCCTCCCCCCAAAACACAGGCTGGCAAGGCACTTGCGACTCCCCTGGTGTTGCAAGTGTTTATGTTCGGTGGTGATCACTTAACATCAGATGACCTACTTGTTCGTTTGCCTCTTATGAAAAAAAAAACTATGAATGTAAGTCTGAACAAATGACATACATAAATTATATTAAATAATATTTATATTAAAAATAAATTGTCCATAAAATATTTAAAAAAGAAATCTTTAACCGATTTCATGGTGTGGTTACAAAGGTTTGTCATAGCGCGCCAAAAATTGTAAAAGAAAAAAATATATATTCAGTTAACACTTTTCCCGGCGACAATATCGTTCTCAAAAGCGGCAGCGCGGCGCTGTGGTACGCTGTCAGCTAAATCTGGCGAGAGATTACACGGGATAGAATCGGAAACCTAACCGTCAGTTGACTGTTTAACTTAAGATTTCAGTGTTTTAAAAGATGTACTCAATTTAAACTTTTTAATTGGCGTTTCAATTACACTGATGATCGATTTTTTAAAATATAATATAAAGGAGGCAAACGCACAGGTGGTTCACCTGAAGTTAAGTGATCACCACCGTCCATAGACACTTGCAACAGCAAGGGAGTCGCAAGTGCGTTGCTAGCCTGTATTTGGTGGAGAGGAGAATAGGGAGTAGGGGAGGGGGAGTTGAGGTGGTCCTCCGGCGCTCTCACTGACCGAACGAAACGCAACAATGCAAGCACTGTTACTTGAAGTCGGTGTTTTTGTGTGTTTGGTGGTAGTACTACGGACGAGGCGACCCATTCATGCTGAAACCAGTAATAGTTTCAGCGTGGCTCTACCACTCATGAAATGCGACCATGATTTATTGTTTACTGGGGTCTTTTAGGCCAAAAAGTTTGGTTTCTTTCTAAATAGTTAAAAGTATGTTATATTAAGAGAATGTATTCGGTTTCAAGCGGGTAAACAGTTACTAATGTCGACTCTCAACTTGAATTTACAAGATATTGGAATGTTCCATGGATTATTATCCAAACATAATAGTATTGAAGTACTGAATTTATTTAGAGATGTTGAGTCGTTATTAATGACGCTATCTTGGTTTTTATTAGTTTTAATAATAGGTTTTATGTAAGGTATTCAGCCTGTAGATTAAGTTAAGGGTACTATGGGGCTGATATAGTCATAAAAGCCGCTAAAAAAAAAAGTATGTATGTAAGGAGTGCAAAGTTTGAAGAATGGAGTTTTATCAGTTAGATTTGGGCTCGTCGATGATTGGCAGCTTATTTCTTTACTTGTCATATGATTGATATCATCTATCTTTACTTGTTATATTGTGTTAATAATATTTATTTAACAATATTAAATTATACTAACTTATCCGCAAAAGAAGAAATATTTCAAAATTCATTAAAAGTCTAACTTTAACCTTCAATAACTTTTATAAGAGTGATTTCATCAAAAAAATATTAAATTACCTTTTTGTGGGGAATTTAATTGCCTATAATCCGAGGCAGACTTTAAAAATTACAACATTAAAAAAAACTGTATTAATTATATGAGAATAAAAAAAAAACTATTTGTGACTTCTAAACACCAGTATTAATAGGGTTAAGATTTTGACTATCGACGTTTCAGTATTTACTGTCAATATTTTACGATCATTTGAAATAAAAAAGTTGATTTTTCTGGTACATCCTATATATATAAAAGAAAATGTTATATATGTTTGTACTTACCAACCTCAGTTATATTACGCTTGTTCGGTGAAATTCTCTTTTCTTTCTTTGGACATGTTTCGGCGAGACTAGTGTTTATCTCCTCGCTTCGACCGTAAAATTGCACGGCCCGTAATTATCCCACAGACGTACAACCGTACAATTGTGTACTCCTACGTTTGTAAAAATAAAGTTTATTTTTATATGTAGAAATTATATGTGCAATTATGAACAACTCGTTGAGTTAGTTGATCGATTTGAGAGTTACAGGTCCAACCTAAAAAAAATTACCGTTTTGGACCTGTACCTGTACTAGGTTTTATAACAAAGTCCCAAAGCATATTACCGATTTGCCGGATTGTGAGTTTAAGCACCATGTCAAGCAGGTTTTAATGTCTAAAAGGTAGATCAATATGTTAATTATAGTCCCGTGTGAAAATGACGCCCCTCTCTGTGCATTCACCAAAAAGGAAAGTCACATTCTATGGTTGTAATGAAAAGATAAACTAGAACGAGTTACTTGCGGGTTCTTCTCGATGACTGGGTTGTTTGTCCGAACAGGTGGAATCTCTGAAGTTCATAAGTGCCTTCTCAGGGGCTAAATTGAATAAAGCATTTTTGATTTTGATTTTATGAACTTCAAAGTAAATTAAGTCGTCATGAGACGACTTCATTAATGTTAATTGAGTTAAATAATTAAATTATCCTCAGATGTGTTCTTCAGCGTGGCTCTAACTCCTATGTAAACTTAAATATTCCCATTAGTACATAAATTACCAAATTAGAAGAAACATAACAATTGGTCGTACAATAACCAAGGGAAACGAAACAATAATTTCTTTTAAAGATATATAACTCATAAACTCTACCTACGAACCGTTACAAAATCCGTGAAGATAACCAAGATCACCGAAAAGCGCAACAGGTAAACAAGTTATCCAGTTAGGTAGTAACCTAGATCTAGCTCGACCTTGTGCCCGATCCGGGCTAGGCGTCAGCGCTGCTGGCGGTTTTTGAATTCGTTAATACAGAGAATAAACTTAATTGCCGTTTATATGAATTGAAATTATCTATACTAATATTATAAAGCTGGTTTGTTTGTTTGGTTGAACGCGCTGATCTCAAGAAAAATCCGATTTAAAAATTTCCTTCAGTGTATAGCTCATTTATCGAGGAAGGTCATATATCATCACGCTAAGACCAATAGGAGCGGGGACCCAATAAAGTATGTTGCAAAATCGGAGTTTTTTCCCTTTTGAAAGCTTCGTTTGGTAGAACAAGCTAATATCAACAACTACTGGTGTGATGGTGCTTATATATATCATCACGCTAACACCAATAGGAGCGAAGCACCATTGAAGAATGTTTCAAAATCCTTTTTTTCCTTCAAAATCCTTTTTTTCATTTTGATAGCTTCCGTTGCGTGTTAGCGTTAGCCCAAAGTAACTATTCCACGCGGGCGAAGTCGCGGGCAGAAGCTAGTCTTAAATCACCTGAATATATCATTATGACCTTGGGAATGTACGACATTGATGATACATTACGGGGAGGTAAGGTTTTGCAGCCTGATTGGGTCGCAACCACCATGTATATGGCGAAAAAGCCCGTCATAGTGATTCGCTTCTGCCGGTCGCCTTTTGGGATCAGCCTGTGCATATCCAGCTTTTTGCAGGCCGGCATGACAGTGGCGACCGACGATGGACAGTTTCACTCGGTGGTCGCCATTGTTTTTGGATTGTACTGTGCTTACCATCAGACACAGTGCAGTCATTTTGCCGTGCTACTTAAATAAAAAAAAAAGACTATTACTACTATTGTAATTGAAATTGTAAATTGTATTGAAATTATTTTGTAAAAAGTTGAATGAACTACGAACTTTTTTTAACGTTTATTTAAACGTCTTCATGCTACAAATGTCGTGGTGGCGTAGTGGTTTGACCGGTGGAATATTATTTCGATGTCCGCAGGTTCGAACCCCAGCATGTACTAACGAACTTTTCGAAATTCGCGTACAGTTACTAATTTAAATTCGTAACACTATCGGCTGACGGTGAAGGGAAACATCGTGAGGAAACGTGAACCTGAGAAAAGTTCTTGTAGTACTACTGTATGTGGGAAAAATATAGAACTGTAGATTTCTCAGAGTTTGAAATCGCCAATACGTCGTGGGCTGGTGTGGTGATTACGCCCATACCTTCCTTCGGGAAGAGGCTTATGGCCTTGCAGTGGGTCTCTTACAGGCTGATGATTTGATGATGTTACAAATGATGATAATCTACAATAATCTAATAGCAAAATAATTACACTACTTATCCCTACTTATAGAACAGACTTAAAGCGCTTACTTTTATTTTTAACATAAATTTAATAGGGGACCGGAATGAAACCGCCATAAAGGCAATAACGTCTAAAACAGTTAAATAAATATATATATATATATACAGTAGAACCTCTATAAGTTAAACCTCGATAAGGTAAAACTTCAAAAAATAATCTGGTCCCTTTCCTTCAGAGCCTAAAACCTCTATTACTTAAAATACGCACCCTCGATAATTTAAACTGATAATTTCAGTATTAACCCTCAGTTACTTATAGAAATGTTGCGATGAACTCTGTAAGATATACTGTCTACCAATGAGTAATTTCGAATGAATGTACAAAACAAAAACTTTCTCGAAATTTATTGATTGCACGTGTTTACAAATTAAATTGTCAACACAAACAATAAATATACAATCACCTATTGTTTCTTTAAAATCCCTAAAACCTGTATTTGCAGTTAAGACAGCGGCTTACTTAGATTATTAGTTGTTGATCACTGTCCAGGAAACTGTGCTGTGTGATAAAAGTTACCAAAGTAAAATGAGTTCAAAACCAAAATTAACAACAGTAACATACAATGTTAAATTAAAATTAAAACTGGATTATAAAGGAAAGATCTTGCAGCTCAGTTTGGAATACACTAAAGTACATAATCACGTATAATTAAAAAAGAAGCTGAACTCTTGAAGAAACGAAAATCTTAAGAAAGTATTTTATGTAAAAGAACAAAAATAGCTGAATTCCCTATTTTGGAGCAATGTTTATTTACGAGGTCACCAGTGTCCAAACCAAAGCATCAGTGTTACAGACCCACAGTGAAAGAAAAAGCTTGAAGTGTTCGCCAATTCGCTGAAAATCCACAATTTTAAAACTAGCAATAGCTGGTCACAAAACTTCGAGAAACGACATGATTTGGCCTTCAAGAAAGTGTCAGGCGAAAGTGCGAGTGTAACCTAAACCCTCGATAAGTTAAAAACTCTATAACTTAAACTATTTTCTATTTCCCTTGGGTTTTAAATTATCGAGGTTCTACTTTATATTTAAAAAAACTACCCAATAGATGCTCACACATACGATTTTTAACTTACATATTAAATAAGACTATAGCAAAAAAATGGTGCGGACCGAGAGTCTG
This sequence comes from Antheraea pernyi, assembly GCA_015888305.1. Lineage (NCBI taxonomy): Eukaryota > Metazoa > Arthropoda > Insecta > Lepidoptera > Saturniidae > Antheraea > Antheraea pernyi. Next base: position 147,918 of record MU158905.1, on the reverse strand, counting down.
CAGATAAGAACAAAGAAAAAAAAACATAAATTTAAGTAGAATGTGTAAAGACGGTCAAACTTTGTTTCCCAGATGATTGTTTTTTTAAGTTACTTCTTTTTGAAGTGAGAACTTCTTTAGACGCGTTGAGCAGTATTTTTGGCAGGAGATCAAATTATAATTTGATGTCATGACATGCTAGTAAGCGTGGCCGGTCGTATTGAACTTGCGCGGCTTGCGTCATACTAGAGATGCGTGGTATAGCGGCCGGTACATGTAAAATTGATATTTTCCAGCTCGTCATACGTTTTATTGATTAATAAACTTTATAAAAATATATATAATTATTGCTCCGAGTGCCAATAGATATGAAAACCACGGTAATGTAATTACCATCTCAATAAACTTTCACACTATAATTAATATGAAAATTCAAAGGAGGACAAATTTGTTTAATTGTTTTGGGTCTTCATTTCTATCGTCAGTTCTTATGACTGCGACTTTTCTTATCAAACGTTCGTTTTGTAAGCGATACTTTAAGGGAGACGCCAGAAAAAGCGAGTTAAAGGTGTTCATGATTTACGAATCATTGCGACCAGTTCAGAGATACAAAAGTGAAAAATAAATAAGCCGACAGACAGTTATTACGCCTTTATATTATGAGTATTCGGTTGTAGTCACATTACACTTAGCGAATAGTTGATCCGTATATCATTTTACGTGTACGATAGTGAAATAATTTCGTCGGCACGTTCCCACGGTTGTTTTTGTGATTCGTCGCGTAATGTGAAACTTCGCGTCGCGTCGCGGACTGCGGTATCCTATGTTTTGATATATCAGAGATATTATCATGGGTGTAGGATTTCAAACAGCTTACTATATTATCTGTTTTGCTTTCCGAAATGTAATTAGAACGTGTGTGCCTTAGTTTTGTTTATTTCTTTGACCAAAACAAGACTTTGTTCATGAAACAAATAGTCTGTTTTTGCGTTGGATTATCTAAATATTAAATTTTATTTAAATATAAAACTTCAGCATAAAAAGATAAAGCATATCCTTGAGTAACATTTAGTCTTTGTTCCATTAAAATCGATTCACTCTATTAAAAGTTATTGCAATTTATCGACGACGCGACTTAAATACGAGAGAGAAATAGATAGGTAAATGGACTTCAACCTCATCCAAAAAGTAGAGTATTTGATAATATAATAAATAATAAAATCTAAAAGATATTAAACGAAGGAAAAATGTTTTATATATTACTTTCACACAAAGAATTATAAAAATTAATAGATATGAATTTCAGTGGTACCTAACATATAATTATTTGTTAGACTTATTTCGCATCATTATTAGTATTTCGAAGTTATGTCTTAGATGAACAAATATGTTACTTCGGGATTTAGTAAAAGACCGACATAATATAAATACCAAAATCCATAACAAACTGGTCACTCCATGTTTCAGGCTTACTAAGAACAGGAACAGTTTTTTAGGTAATAGTGTTAGATTTTATAACAAAGTCCCAAAACACATTACCGATTTGCCGGATAGTAGGTTCAAATGTTATGTCAAGCGGGTCTTAATACATAAAAGTTATTACAGGGTGGATCAGTATGTGAACGATAGCGACGTCTGGAAGTGACGCCTCTCTATGTGCAGCCACTAAAAACGAATGTAGCTTTATGTGTCTATGTATTATGTTGTAATAATAAAAAAAAAATGTTATGTGTTATGAAAAGATAAACTAGATCGAGTTTCTTGCCGGTTCTTCTCGATGACTGAGTTGTTTTCCGAACCGGTGGTAGCTTTGACGTTCATAAGTGCCTTCTCAGGGCCTAAATTGAATAAAGAGTATCTTCATTTTGATTTGATTTTGATTTTGACTTCACTGTTTGATATGAACTGAGGATCTTAATACTATAAGACGTTTTCTTCCAGCAAAACTAATGGTAGGTATTGTGGAGAAAAAATATTATTAACTGTTTTTTACATTTAATTCAACGCGGACGTAGTCCCGGGCACTCAATAAAATGTATTAAAAAAAGCTAATGATCATCTAAACACCCAATGTACATTTAAATGAAGGAAAGATAAAAAGTAATATTAAAATTTTTAAGACTAAAATGCGTCGATCGGAATATGTAAAAACATATTGCACAATATATTGAACACATATTAATAACTCATCTCGATCATTATAACTTAGGGCTTAGCAGTTAAATGATGTCATGTTATTAGAGCTACTATCAATTATATACAAACCGACTAAAAGCCACATTATGAAACCATTGTGTTTGGTAACACAAAAAGAAAACAAATTAATCATACATATAGCTGACCTCATCGGCTAACAAAAAATATAATACATTGAATAATTCGCTCGAACTAGCCAGCCCGGCACCTACTGACATATTGACCTAGAATTTAAACAATAACAAAATAGATACATCTAAATCTAACTAAGCTATAATTTTATTGTAGACAAAAATTAGCTTGTTACAATTGAAAGTCACGTTTGTGATTTGACAATCAATTATTCTCTTTATTTAAAATGGTATTTTTCTATGTCATAGCAGGCAAACGAACAGTGTCATCTGATTTTAAGTGATCACCCACGATCCATAGACACTAGAAACACCAGGGGAGTTGCAAGTGCGTTGCCAGCCTGTGTTTGGGGGGAGGGGGAGGGGAGGTAGGCCCCCGGCGCTATCACTGATCGAACGAAACGCAATAATGTAAGCACTGTTACTTCACGTCGGTTTTCTATGAAAAGGTGGTCGTAGGTAGGTAGGTGGTAGTGGGGTGTAAGGGGTGTTGAATACATAAGACTTGAGATACCCAAGCCAACCTCACCTGCACGTGGTGCACCCTGCTGAATAACGAACGGAATGATTTTTGACGTTAATTTTAGCGGGACAAGTAGTCGAAACTACGTTTCGCAGATATCGGACTAGTATTACAGTAGTGTACCTATTCGAGTAACTTCGAATTAAACATGTAGCGGCCTCCTTACTAAAAAATTGCAGGGACTTCTTTCTAATAATATTTAAAAGACAAAAATGGGTAATCCGAGTTATCTTTAAAAGATATATATATATACATATATACATTTGTATTGTGATAATTTCTGTAGGTTTTTTAAAATTTTGATAGTGGAATTCTGTAAAATATTGCTTTTCTTTTATTTTGTTTTTTGTCATAGCCGGCAAACGAACAGGTTAAGTACCTGATGTTAAGTGATCACGACCGTCCATAGACACTTGCAACACCAGGGCGTTGCGTTGCCAGCCGTTGGTTGGGGAGGGAGGAAGGCGGGAAGGGGAGGTGGGTCTCCAGCGCTCTCTCTGACCGAACGAAGCGCAACAATGCAAGCACTGTTACTTCACGTCGGTTTTTTGTGAGAGGTACTACCCAGGGCGAGCCGACCCATTTAGGCTAAAACCAATAATAGCTTCGGCGTGACTCTGTCACCTACTAAGGTTTGTTCAGTGTAAATTTGCTCAACTAGTTTATTATATTAGTACGGAACTATTATTGTTTTTTTAAGCAAAAGTAGCTAACGTTGCTTCTTATAACATTAGTTATCTGCTAGTGATAGTTCTATAAAGATCAGTTCAACCGTTTCGGAGAATAGATGAAATAAACAGATATACAACATTTTTAAAAACTGTCTTTTTTGTTATAAGTATATACTTTCATATTTATTTCGTAAAAAGCTGTTATTTTGAAATTACAAACAGACACTTCAACGGTATTTATTTATATGTATACCTAGATATGGTTTAGTTAGTGTTAGGATTAGAATGGCCCTAAAAATATTTTTACGAGTTGTTTACAATATAATGTATTTTATAAAGAGATACTGTATCGTATATAAGCATTTCTCTATCATCATTATATAGTATAAAATAAACTCCTCCGCCACGCCTGTCTGTCTGTTCGTGATAAACTCGAAACTTGCGGGGTGGTACGGTTACATTGCCTGACTGGGTCGCAACAATCATGTATATGGCGAAAAGCCCGTCATAGTGATTCGCTTCTGCCGGTCGCGTTTTGGGATCAGCCTGTGCATATCCAGCTTTCCGCATGCCGGCATGACAGCGGCGACCGGCGATGGATAGTGTGTCACTCGGTGGTCGCCATTGTTTTTGGATTGTACTATGCTTACCATCAGGCACAGTACAATCATATTGCCGTGTTAAAATAAAAAAAAAATCTCCAGTAGATAAAGTGATTAATGAGGAAGGTTCTGGTATATAATTTGTCACGGTGTTTTTATCCGTGCCTGCTAGTTTAAGCTAAAATGCACACTCGACGACTTCTTTAAAAACGACATATAAACACGTGTCGTGAGGTGTGAACGGACCGCTGTTACTAACCTAAAAAATAAATAAAAAAATCGTAAATAATTCTGTATGCAGTTGCCTGCTTTATATTCGTCTAGACGAAACTGCATTTCGTCAAGGTCGCTGTGCAATATTGACGGAATGTCCCATATTATCTCATACACTAGAAATATATTTGAACCGAACTAAATACGTACGTCATACTGTAGAATGACACATTAAATGTTATTTCGAAGAATTGACAGCTTAAGTTGTTGTTAAAGAATAATATTTCAGTTCAATTAAATATACGAACGGTCGAATTTAATTATAATTTCGCGTCATGACAGGCTAGTAAGCGTGACCGATCGTATTGCGCTTGCGCGGCTTGCGTCAGACTAGCAACGCGTTACTAGCGGCCTGTGTATATTTTATATTGATATTTCGTATTGACATTGTACAGCCAATAATATGTTTGGTTAATTAATAAATTGTATAAAAAAGTAGATATATAATTATTATTCAGGGTGCCAATAGGTTTGAAATAAGAAAGATAGGGGACTGGAATGAAACCGCCATAAAGGCAATAACGTCAAAATAGTTAAATAAATATATATTTATATTTAAAAAAAACTACCCAATAGATGCTCACAGATACGATTTTTAACTTACACATTAAATAAAACGATAGCAAGAAAATTGTGCGGACCGAGAGTCTGCAGATAAGAAGAAAAAAAAATAGTTTTGAAAGAGAAACTAATGATAATAAATTCAATTTACAAATTACGAAATTTAAATAATTTCTATAAATTTAAATAAGTTCACACTATGATTAATTTAAAAATAAAAACACATTTGTTTTTACTTTATTTTTGGCAACCAATCTTTTAGATTATTACTGCCATTGTCGAGTAGTTAAAGTATTACAAGTTCTTCTTCCATTCCATTTTTAGCAACCAGTCTTCTAGCAGACTATTACTGCCTTTGTCAAGTGAGTATCGATATTACAAGTTTCTTGATATAATTACAATGAACTAACAAGATGGTGGGCGTCTTGTTAGAACTTTCCATGGAGTTTTTGTGGCATCTCAGAATTCATGGTCCGTGGTATTATTTTCCATTCACTTCACTTATGCACAATAAACAAACTATATTACATAAAACACCACCAATTTTACACAATATAGAGTCAAGTAACACGAGATTATGAATAAAATATAAAATCCACTACATGACAGACCAAGATCCCGCCAAAAACTCAAACACAGTTTAAAGTCCATTGTTTTGGACGGCTGTCCTTATGACTGGGTGGACTTCTTTTTTAATGTTCAACGAAGCTGTCTGGAATCGACTAGCATTTCAACATAATAGTTTTTAGTTATCGAAATGCATACACGCATTTTAAATCGAACGTTCATAGTTATTCATAACATAGCCCATTCACTATAAGTAAAGGTCACGTGACGAAAGTATTGTTTCATCTATGCACACGTGTGTGTGTCTGTCCTAGGCTAGATGTTTTCAAATCTAGTCGAAATTTAAAAACATGAATTGTTATTAATTTCATATCCGCTACATAGACTCGACTTACGTCATGCATTTAAATAATTCGAAACGAGCAATTCTTTTATATATAACTAGTTGTGCCCGCGACTCCGTCCGCTTGGAACCTACTGTAAAAAAACATTGAATAATAATTTACTTCTCCACCTTTCACTCGTACTTAAGTCGCATCGTCATTAAAATAATAAATCAGTTCCAATTTCACGAAAATACGTAGAGACTAAGTGGGGGAAAAATCTAATAAACGATATTTCACCCCCTTAGGGATTGAATATTTTCTTCAAATTTATATGGGATCACCTCTGAATATAATCAATTCAAATAATAAAAGAATAATTAAAATCGGTTCATAATTGACGGAGATATCGATTAACATACATTTAAAAAAAATACATATAAACGAACGTAGTAACCTCCTCCGTTTTCGAAGTCGGTTAATAACTTTTAATAGAGTGAACTGATTTTATTGAATCCAAGACTAAATGTTACTAGAGGATATGATTTATGATTTCCTTGGTAAGCTTTTTGAAAAATCAGTTACTCTTACTTTCTAGACGTGCCTTATATGTTTAAGTTAATAATAATAATCTTTATTAAGTATTTTGTTACATTTCTATAAATAAAGGGGTCCCTGCCTCCTACGTTAGTGTATACTGTGTTGTAGGAGACAGTTACAAATATTATGAACATGATACAATTTACATACCATAGCATATAAGTGATCATAAACAATTATATATATTATCTCTGTATATACAGCAAAATGAGTACTGATATACATGTTTTCATATGCTTTGATTGGATGTTTTTAGTGTGAGTGTGGGTGTGTGTATGTAAAAAGAAGGATGTATGGAAAAGATAATGAGCGTGTACGTGTATATCCTTATAAAGTCGACGGTATTAGAATGATCTTAGATGTGTGCTATTGAATCTTTGGTGTGGGGATCACTAGTTGGAGAATTAGTTTTTTTGAACACACTAATATTGGAGATATTGGATAAAATCTTTTTGCATTATATGGCCTATTTACTGAAGAAGATTATAAGAATTTAACATCAGGCTACAAACCTCAAAATTTGAGTAATAATCGTTCAAAATATAGGTCTGAAAGTGCGCTAAGTGGAATGGAGTTAGCGGTACGGTAGGACTCTGCGGTGTGGTGAGGAAGCGGGGGTAAAGATCGTTTGACTGTTAGAACTGGGTATTACGGAAACGGATCAAACTGTCAATGCCTATGTAGTGTGGTACCGTGTCACACTTTATGTCGTGTGTGGTGAAGAAATATTTTTTTTTCACCAATAAAAATTCGAAAATTTAAAAACAGACGTGTGATTGAAGTCGCTTATCACATTTAGTAGCTGTAGCTGATCTAATCTTCATCATTCTATAAGAGACCCATTGCAGGGCCATATACCTCTTCCCGAGGGAAGATATCGCCATAATCACCACTCCAGCTCACGACGTATTGGCGATTTCAAACTCCGAGAAATTCACAATTCTATATTCTTCCATTCCACGGAGGTGCTACAAGAACATTCCTCAGGTTCGGTTTTCCTCACGATGTTTTCCTTCACCGTCAGTCGATAGTGTCGCCAATTAAATTAGTAAATGTACGCGAATTCCGAAAAAATTGTTAGTAGGTACATACAATTTTGACGGTGGTAGAGCCACGCTGTAGCTATTACTAGTTTCAGCATGAATGGGTCGGCTCGTCCGGAGTAGTACCACCCTCTCATAGAACACCGACGTGAAGTAACAGTGCTTGCATTGTTGCGTTTCGTTCGGCCAGTGAGAGCGCCGGAGGCCTACCTCCTTCCCCCCTTTCCCTTCCCCATTCTCCCTTCCCTACCCTCCCTCATATACAGGCTGGCAACGCACTTGCGATGCCTCTGGTGTTGCTAGTGTCTATGAACGGTGGTGATCACTTAACATCAGGTATCCCACCTGTTCGTTTACCAACTATTGACATAAAAAAATGCAATACTGGTCAAACTATGGAGTGACCATTCTGCAAACAAATTAATCTTTGTCCTTACATATGTATGAAACACTACGCATACTATATTGGATTTGTTTATACGAAATGGCTTCCCTGTGTTACTTAAACCAACCCGTTCGTGAATAGTTAATTAAATTATATTATTATGTTGTTAATAATAACAATAGTTTATCTTCACGCTTCATTTCTTTTGGGGTATACAGTCAACAATAATATAAACCGATTATTGATAATTCAAAAATAAATAAATCATTATTTAGCAATCAAGTTATCTTTGCATATAAATAAAAATTGAAGTGTCTGTTACGTTCGTAACGGCTAAAACGAGCATTTTGATGAGATTTTCGCTGGTAAAAATAAATTTTGACACTATCAAAATATCCAAAGTAATCTTTGCATATAAATAAAAATTGAAGTGCAAGTTACGTTCGTAACGGCTAAAACGAGCAATTTGATGAGATTTTCGCTGGTAAAAAAAATGTTGACACTATCAAAATATCTATACAAATTATTCACACCCTTATTAAAATGTATCTCTCAAGGGATCATAGTAGATGGAGAATGAAGTATATTTGATAAGTAATTCAATAAAACAAGCAAGACAAGTGTAAGAGTGGTACAGCCATGCTGAAGCTATTACTGGTTTCAGCATGAATGGGTCGGCTCGGCCGGGCTAGTACCACCCTCTCATAGAAAACTGACGTGAAGTAACAGTGCTTGCATTGTTGCATTTAGTTCGATCAGTAAGAGCGCAGAGGCCTACCTCCCTTCCCCTCTCCTCTCCCCCATCACTCCCTTTCCCCCATACACAGGCTGGCAACGCACTTTCGACTCCTCTGGTGTTGTTAGTGTCTATGGACGGTGGTGATCACTTAACATCAAATAACCCACAAGTTCGTTTGCCAGTTATGACTATATATAAAAAAAAAATCCATGTTAAATGAATGGGATAAGTATCGTCATTTGGGCACGGTTTCGTATGGCGCCGGACCATCTGCCCTGTGGCGTCCATGAAAGCGACCTCTCTCCCGTCCAGGTACGAATTCGCGACCTATCTGAGCTAACTGAGCGACATATTCATACACAGTTATGACTATATATAAAAAAAAAATCCATGTTAAATGAATGGGATAAGTATCGTCATTTGGGCACGGTTTAAGGGCATCGGATTTTTATTCTTAAACTATTTTAAGCTATAAACTATTTGAACGATACCCAAGTCAATTTGGTACATAACGGACACCATAATAGACAGTTAAATAGTTTCTGTCAATACCAATTATAAAGCTGAAGAGTTTGTTTGCTTGAACGCGTTAATCTCAGGAACTACTGAGCCGATTTAGAAAAATTCTTTCCGTGTTAGTTAACTCACGTATATATCAAGGCTATATATCATCACGCTAACACCAATAGGAGCGGAGCACCAACGAAGAATATTTCAAAATCGTTTTTTTCTCATTTTGAGAGCTTCCGCTGCTTGTTAGCGGCAACCCTAAGTAACTATTCCAAGCAGACGAAGTCGCGGGCAGAAACTAGTCATATTATACATTTTTTATCCTTTTTTTTTTATAGTAGCACGACAAAATGACTGCAGTGTGCCTGATGGTAAGCACAGTACAATCCAAAAACAACGGCGACCACCGAGTGACACATTATCCATCGCTGCTTCCCCGGACTACTGCAAAAACAAGGGTTTGATCGAAATGCAAACGAATGTAGACCTTATAATGCATTGGTAACCAGAATGTTGGCAGCATACGTTTGAAAAAAAAAATCTGTATTAATTACAAAATTTGAAAAACTTGAACTATTACAAATTAGGTAAAGTAAAATTATAATTTTAATAAATTGGCCAGATATTTTAAAACGTGATCCGCCATTTTTAATTGTGGATCTTAAAAAATCGCGGGGTTAAATTAAAGAAATATAACAACGAAAATAAGGTCTCTTTTCTTACTGTAACATGATTCAGTGATAGTAGGTACTGTACCTGATGGTAAGTATACTGTAATCTAAAAACCTAAAGTGATAATGGGGCCGTAGTCCGGTGAAGCTGTGAAGACACTGCCAGGTCAATAGCGTAGTCAGTTCGAGAAAAAAAAAACTAAAGTGATAATGGTTCAATTGTTAGCGTGTTCGAACACAGCGTCGATTAACGTATGTTTGAATTCTTGCGAATGTGCTGAAACTTTCAGTGAAGGAATACATCGGGATGAAACCATATCTTGATGGTAGCTTGGCTTTTTCTAAGCATATAAAAATCAACCTCTAATTGAAAATCTGTCACCAAGCATCTATGAATTTTGTTCCGGCGGCTGAAATTGAAAGCTAATAATAGCTCTAGGCTAAAAATGCTTACTTTTTTGGGCCTCATCGTCATTTAACAACAGATGAGATTGACTTTTTAAAACGTCGATTGCCGGAGACAATGCTGACGAAATTCGAGTTTCTTTACTCTTTTATTAGGTTACGATGTTTGTTTTGTGAGTTTCTTTTTCAATTGTGCCTTTTTAGATTTTTTTTTTTGTTCAAATGCTATCCCTGAATGGTTTCGTATAATTAGAAAAATACCATTCAAGAAGCATCTTCTATCTGTGCAATAAATTTACTCTGTGGTAAGCTTCTGTCATGTCACACTGTTAGCTGACGTTTCCTAATTTTCCTAATTTTTATTTTTCTTCGATAAATTAACTTTTCCCACTTTACTCATATTAGTAATGTCTAAATGTAATCGTCACAAAATCGTTTGTGGTGCAGTTGAGAATCATAATATATAGGTAATTAAAAAAATTCACTTCTAGAGCGTGTCTTCACGATACCCATGTTTTTTATATTTTATCTGTATATAAAAAGATAAAAGCAAAACAGTTTTTGAATTTTTTTGCCTCGTCTTCTTCGTTAGTACTAACAGCTGGTTTTAAATAAGCGGTATATAGTGGGCTCGGCGGACATTGTCTTTCTTTGATAATAAAAAATCCTAAGATTCAACCGCAGCGCCACCTACAGTGTCCAATTGTGTATCACAACCATTCTTGAATCCAGCTGAGCTTACAAAAAATTTCATCAAAAGCTGTCCCACTAAAATCTGATGTTTAAGAGTCCAGTCACATACACACGGACAGAAGAATTATATGTATATAAAGATTAACATATTTTATGTTATACGACAACGATTAAAAACCTCTATATTCGTAAATGATAAGGTTGATTTTATCGGTAATTTCAATAAAGACGATTTTTATACCAGAAATACTTATAAAAAAAGTGTGTGTTTGTACTTATGTACACGCGTTAGAAGTTATACTTCTTTGGCGTGACAAGATAAAAATCTTTTCAAAATTATATTTTATCTGTATATAAAAAGATAAAAGCAAAACAGTTTTTGAATTTTTTTGCCTCGTCTTCTTCGTTAGTACTAACAGCTGGTTTTAAATAAGCGGTATATAGTGGGCTCGGCGGACATTGTCTTTCTTTGATAATAAAAATTCCTAGGATTCAACCGCAGCGCCACCTACAGCGTCCAATTTTGTATCACAACCATTCCTGAATCCAGCTGAGCTAAAAAAAAATTTCATCAAAATCTGTCCCGCTAAAATCTAATGTTTAGGACTTCAGTTACATACACACACACACACGGACAGATTTGAAATATAACGATAATTGTTGGAAGTATCGAAAGTCAAGTCACCTGGGTGCTTTCGTCGAATCTAATCCTATACCCCTTTGAGATATAACATGATTGACGCAGACGAAGTAGCGGGAATTAGCCAGTATATTTCTAAAAATATTCTCCCCGCAACGTCAAAGTTGCAACTTGAAAACTTCCGAGTGGATTTTCAATTTTCATGTTGTTTTCATTAATAGATAGAGAGAGAGAGAAATTACAAGGAAAATTTCGGTGTATAATTGGTCAAGACTTTTTTGTAAATTGTTTAAAATATAACGATAATTGTTGGAAGTGTTGAAAGTCAAGTCACCTGGGAGCTTTCGTCGAATCTAAACATACCCCTTTGATGTATATATATATTTTCTATTTATGACAACAGAAAAATTACAATTACATACAATAGAACTCTCTTCAGGAAACCGCTATTACGGTTTAATCGAGGAGAGGTATGTTCGTCAACACGCCGAAATTTAAATGTTTAGGACTTCAGTTACATACACACACACACACGGACAGATTTGAAATATAACGATAATTGTTGGAAGTATCGAAAGTCAAGTCACCTGGGTGCTTTCGTCGAATCTAATCCTATACCCCTTTGAGATATAACATGATTGACGCAGACGAAAAAGCGGGAATTAGCCAGTATATTTCTAAAAATATTCTCCCCGCAACGTCAAAGTTGCGTCTTGGAATATTTTAAGCTGTCGCCCACTGAATCGAAGAAAATCAATACAACATAGGAGGTTTAGAGTGTCTGTTCATGAGTTTACATGTGTGTTGGTTGCCGGGCTACGTGCAACAGTTAGAGTACCCCCGGTGGAGAAATTGGATCGAGAGATTAATTTTTCTAACTCGCTTATCAACAATTTGTCGTGTTAGAAAAACAATTTTTGCGGGGTGATAGGGTATTACAGCCTGACTGGGTCGCAACCATCATGTATATGGCGAAAAAACCCGTCATAGTGATTCACTTCTGCGGGTCGTGTTTCGGGATCAACCTTTTGCATATCCAGTTATTCGCAGGCCGGCATGACAACGGCGACCGGCGATGGATAGTTTGTCACTCGGTGGTCGCCATTGTTTTTGGACTGTGCTTACCATCAGGCATAATGCAGTCACTTTGCCGTGCTACAATAAAAAAAAAAGTTAAAAACGTTTTACACTAGGACGAGAGGTTTTCCCACGTGTTTATAATTAAGTATGAGAAAAACTGTTGCTATAATCTACTTCGTATCTATATTCTATCGCAGGTATATTTTATATATTTTTTTATAAAATGTGCGACGAAAATATAACACAAGTCGCAAACTATCCAAAACTACCACATTCCAAAGATCCCAAATACATTAAAGCGTCTGTGAGGCACATACGAAGGTACGTACACACTATTTTCACTTCTCAGAGTCGGATTTGTATGGAAAAGGCTCGTCTATTTTTAGTTATCAATCCACTCTCTAGATGGCACTGTTATATTTTTTTTTTGGCAAGTTTGATAACAAAAGATGGTGGATGACAATTAATTTTGACATTTCAAGCAGACAACTTTCAACTATTTTTTTCATTCTCTTTGTTTACGTATTTGTTACGAGAGTGTGCTCCCTTAAATTTTCTTTTCTCCCACAAACAATTTTATTTATGTCCGGTTCTACTTATAAACATTGACTCCTTTATATACATACATGGATTTAGATATGCCTTACGATGAATATATTCATTACAAATAAAAATGATCAAAAACTTGTATACGATTTACGCAGTACCGCTGTATGCATACATACATAGCTATAAATGTACATTTATAACCAACAATGTTAGTTCGAAACTCATATTATAGAGGTGCTGATTGGAAAGAACGAGTGCGACCTCTATTTATATAACGTACTCTGTGGGTACGTATAAGGTACGCTATGTTTTGTAATATCGTATACATGAATGGTTAGTTTAGGCCGTAGGTAGATAATTGTAGGTGGTAGAGTCACGCTCAAGGTATTACTGGTTTCTGAATGAATGGGTCGGCTCGTCCGTGGTAGAACCACCATCTCATAGAAAACCGACGGGAAGTAACTTGCATTGTTGCGTTTCGTGCGGTCAGTGAGAGCGCCGGATACCCAACTCCCCTCCCCCTCCTCTCTTCCCCACTCCCTCATCTCCCAAATACAGGCTGGCAACGCGCTTGCGACTCCTCTGGTGTTGTTGCCTCCTCGTTTGCCTCTTATGATATAAAAAAAATAGAATTCACAAAATTTGCATGCAAGTCCAATCTCAGTTATCGTTACTTCAGTTAGGCCACTTTGGTACCATTGAGCTAGTTGTCATTTCGATTAAGTAGTTTTGGCGTTCGTCCCAAAGCCTAATGAAATTATTGAGCTTCTGTAGGTACCTAGTAACGTTAGTTAATATCACAAAACATAACGCAACATAAAACCCGTCGTGATTAGACCATATTTATACATAATCCAGTATATGAATATTATACTTTTCTCTCTCTTTGGTAATGAAGATATTCGCTCGGTCCTTGTATTGAGTTTCGTAGGAACGAGTTTTGAAACATTCTGTAAAATATCGGTGGCGTGAATATCATTATTAAAGTGCATTACAGTTTACGTAAAAAGACACACCTTTTCATTTAGTTTACATTTAAAAACAATTCTTGATGGAAATGGATTATGCGAGTAACCAGATAGAAGTTGGTTGGCTCCTTATAAATAAATTTAATAGCTGCGCTCCAGATAATGAGATGTGTTTATGGCCTGGATCTCATTGATTAAGTACGGAGCATGCAGACGCCTTAGATACAAACTTTTTGGATGTCGCATAGAACTAAATTTGTTTATACCTATTGGCTGACAGGTACATTTACCATTCTGGTAATTTAGAAAGAAACGGTCATTTTTTGGTTTTGGTGAACGCAAACTTTCAAACTTCTTAACAATTTCATAGAATGGACCGTGTATGATGAATGACCTCGGTATTTTATTTTTCGTGATAGGTATCTTCACTAAAAGCATCTGGCCATGGTGCTCTATGTCTTTTACAGTTATATCTGTTGATTATTGTATCCTACATGCACCAGTACACCAAATATTAAAG
>MU158905.1:100620-133146 GCA_015888305.1 Antheraea pernyi | reverse complement strand
ACGCTATAACCTATAAAGTATTATAAAAAATAAAGAACCTGTTGTAATTGGTAACAATATATGCATAAGATTCAAGTGAGTTAGAAAAAATCCTGTCATCTGACAGCAATCTCTTCGAGTATTGTATAAATATCATCAACTTCTTACCCTTATCACTATTGTATAAACAGTTATACATAAAAACAATTTCAAATGTCCTCATTTATATATGTATACTAAAGGGCCGGACGGAAGATGTCTTCCCTTGATAATTAAAAAAAATCTAAAATTCCAGCCAGTTTCAGTTGTGAATCTAAACCATTCTCGGATCCACTGCAATGCGCATACAAAATTTAATCGGTACAACCGTTTAGGAGGAGTTCAGTGGCATACACACGTACAGAAGAAATTTATATATAAGAAATGCATACTAAAATAAAATAGAGATGAATTTGTAATAACGAATCTATAGAGAGACAAACAACAAATGCACAGTTGTAAATCCTTGCGACAACACAAACTCAGTAGATCGGTGTTCTCTGAACCAATTGAAAAGGTGCCGCTCGGTGTAATTATATTGAAACTTTGTGGGTTTTTTTTTTCTTTAGATCACAGACACGAACTCAAGTAATAGTGAAGGGGGATTTGTCCAGTCAAATTACAGTAAATTAATTTTCATCATTAGTATCATATTTGAAAGCGATGCCAGCTCAGATAATGGCGTGTTGAGACATCGTGTAAGTACGTAAGTTCGAATCATTGCGAATCATATTTCTTTCTTGCCCATCTCCTCATTACACAGGTTCGGCTGACGAAGGAGACAGTTGTATCCAGTCTACCTACCTAGGCCGGAGTCCGATGGCCACCTTTCCCACAGCTGACCGCTAAGGCATGGTGATAGCAATGCACGGTCAAATTCCGTCCCAACGAAAGCGGCGACAGGTACATCGTGGGGTTATAGTGAGTACGAGTCTCACTCTACCCACTCTCTCCCCCGAAATGGTGGCGTGTCCACGAGGACTTTCCCGCGTTAATAAAAAAGGACTTTTCTAAGCCCGCCTAGCTACAACTCTCAGGTTGTAAATCTGTCACCGAGTACTAATGAGTGTGTCCCAGCAGTAGCATTTGAGAGCCAGTAAATCTAGAATTGGCTTTTTTACCTTCTTAGACCACATCGTAATTTAACATCAGGTAAAACTATGGATAAACGCTAAAACCTTATTTGCTTTCATTTACTGAAGAGGAAGTCACGTAAAGCCGACTATGTGAAAAGCAACGTCGACTCACCTGGTGATGATAGTGTCTGTGAACGGTGGTGATTACTTAACATCAGGTAACCTAGCTATTCGTTTGCCTGACAAAGAAAAAAAATTTAGAAAAAATTGATGTTTGGAAGTGACATTCTATACTCGTACATCATCTAAAGCTACTTTGACTACAATTACTTACATAGTTATGTTGTTGTCGTTTATATAACTCTTCTCGATGACTGGATTATTTGTCCGAACTGAGCTGGTAAATTTGTCGTTCTTAAACGGTGTCTTGAATAAAGTCAATAACGTATTTATGATTTTTAGTTTTACCACATGATGTTTCGGATGACATTTCACGTTTAAACGTATAAAATATTAAGTTCTTTGCCTTTATATTTACAAACTGAAAGGTATTTATCAGAACGAATGCGAAGCTAACAAATAATAACATGATAAAGGAGAATATTGCTATAAAAATTATAGAACATCGTTGAAATAGGTAACAATTATTTCGTTTTAAAGGCATACTTCTTTAAAATTCCGGTCACCAGTTAGCCATTTGTCCTTATTCCCATGGGTTTCGACATTTGAACTGGACGCGTTATCGATTTTTCGGAAAGCATTTATTTTGTTTTATACCTGCCGACACGGACATTGCGCGACACGATGTTCATACGTTTTAAGTGTTATTCTTATATAATACTAACTTCTGCCCATGACTTCGTCTGCGTGGAATACTTACTTTGGGCTAACACTAACAAGAAACGGAAGGGCTCAAAAAAAAATTTTTTGAAACATTCTTCATTGGTGTTCTGCTCCTATTGGTCTTAGGGTATTCAAATCGAACCAGTAGATCCTGAGATTAGCGCGTTTAACCATACAAACAAACCGTCCAGTTTTGTAATATTAGTATAGCTTACTAATCGTCTCTCGTATTTAACTCGAGCCGTCATTCAAATTACAATATTTTTTGATAGATTGAACTGATTTTAATGAAAGAAAGACTAAATTATTCTATTTTTATTATTCTATTCTTTTCTATATTATTATATTCTTGTGAATCCAGTACTTTAGCAGTAATGCGTGTTCATATAAACAGATAGACAGATGGACAGACAGGCAGAGAGACATTTCTAAAAATGTTTTTTTTTTTTTCTAACTGACTACGCTATTGACCAAGCAAGGTCTTAACAGCTTCACCGGACTACAATCTAAAAATGATTGAAATGTATTTTATTATTATTATAATACAATTTTTTTTTCACGAAAATTGAAAATATACAGACACGTTGGATTTACATTCTTATTATATGCATAGAGTAGTTTTCCCCTCGGCTTTGCTCAGGTTAATGTAGATTTAATCCATCAGGATCAATACATTTTTCCTAGATGAAAGTGCCTAACTCATGATCATTTTGGTACCCTTGAATTGTATTCAAAATTTTGTGATAATCGAGTAAGTCGACTTTGCGAAAAAATGTAACAAACTTACTTTTGGCATTTACAATATTAGTTATAATAAAATATCCAGTCTATAGTACTTAATTGGATTTTAAAAGTGGCAATAAATTATGACAAGAGGGGTACGTAACGCAACATAACATCACATATAAATCTAAATTACTAAAACTCCAAATTTCAGCTGTTATGGAAAGTCTAATATTATAACTAAAAAAATAATATAACGAGTAGTTGAACTCGCTACAAGATATTTTAAATAATTTCGGTAGTGCTTTCTTAATCTAACAACTTCTAAATTAAAAATTGCAAAGCATGGTACGTCACATATATATGATAATTTATGATGAGTACTTCAATCCTGTAATTTGCGTGACGTAAGCTATGAATATCCTGTAGTAAAATATCAATGTCTATTAATTTATAATTAATATTCATAAGCAAAACAATTATAATACTTGCGCAAATAGAAAATAATGGTAAAAAAAATTAGCTTTGAGTAAGTCAAAACAATGAGCGTAACGCGTGAGCCGAGCATACTCGTAAGTAACAAGCAAACCTCGGTAGCATTGAAACAAATTTATTATGTTTAATTTATTTATCATTTAGTGTTGGATATATTACTATTTAGAATCTCATAGTTAATCTATAAATTAATTGAATGATTAACAGCTACATATATTATATTTTGCTAAACAAAAACTGTAATTCGCAGCTCAAATCTCTAAGGTTAAGAAGTTAAGAATGAGCGTAACGCGTAAGCCGAGCATACGAAGTGAGCGTACTCACAGGTTAAGAATGAGCGTAACGCATAAGCCGAGCGTACGAAGTGAGCGTACTCACAAGTTAAGAATGAGCGTAACGCGTAAGCCGAGCATACGAAGTGAGCGTACTCACAAGTTAAGAATCAGCGTAACGCGTGCGAATGGCATACTTAGGCGGCTTTGTCTGAGCCACAAACTTCAGAGTCTAATATATTTTATATACTTGTCATTTTGCTATAAGTATATTATTTTTAAAATATAATAAAAAAAAAGGTAAAATTTTAACTAATTTCAATTTAATATAAATTATTAGTATATATTCTGTTATGTTAATACAAGGTTAAATTATCTAACCTTCTAATTTACCTATCACAAGTCAATTATTTTATAGATTTTACGCCTTTGAAGTATGTAAGGGAATTCTATCGATCGTTTATTTAACCTTCAAGATAAACTAAATGAAAGTTAATAGACACATTTATTTATACTGATATAATATTTTGTTTGGTGGGTTTAGGTTAACAAATTAACCGCAGGTTATATGTTATATAATATAATATAATAATTAGCTAATAAATGCCTATGTACTGGGTAATTACCTCCTTATTGGAGGCACTAGTGAATTTAAACATCAATAAGTCTAGTTATTGAAGTGAAACTTCTACTGCGACTCCCAACAAGGTTGCGTTAAACGTTTAACGCTAAGGGGGAGAAAGAGACAGAGCGAGAGTGAATGCGTAGCACTCGAACGCATGCGCGTAGTATACCTGTTACAGGCCAGCGGGAGCGTTAGCAACGAGGAGCGTCCAATAGTCCTTGGTGCAGTTTTTGCAAGAAATATTGAAAAAATAGAACTCAAACATTTCGTATCTTACTTTAGTTATCCTAATCTCATTGTAAATGTTATGGATTTGGATATTCCACTCGAAAATGATAATTAAAAGATGCGATCAATTGTGAATTGTAAGCAATGTTAATAAAGTTTATCTTAAAGAAACAATATGATTTAACTAAAAATCAATTTCTACCCCTTCCTATTTGCATTTCCACATTACGAAGTTTCACTTCACTCCACGCACTATTCTTCATTTATTATCTTGTACTATCTGGTACTACTGTAAAATATTATTTAATCGTACCAGCTACCTTTAATATTAAACTAATCTACTTGAAATTTAACAGATCTCATGACACCAATAATCACGTTAATGTAATTATTTTACGCTGTAATCACTATTTTATTGCGCTATTGAAATTCAAACTAAGAAATTTCTACCGACAAAATGTGTGAATTCAATATAAAATCGTATAGATGATGATTTTAAAATAGTACATAACAGGAAGAATTTGTATAGAAAAGTAATTCATCATGGTGTTCATCTGAAAATCTATTACCGTATCTTGAAATAGTTATAATACACTATACTATCAAATATCTTCTACTGCTGTGTTAAACATAACATAAACCTAAGTAATACAATATAGTCCAGCACCAGCTAGTGGCGAATAATAATAAAATAGATAGTACAGATTTTTTTTCCATGAAAAAACGTTTAGATTCGCCAACTGTCGTATCGATTAGCTTAACGGTGATAGGGTTTATCAATATATAAATATATATACCAATACCCATCTTTATATGTATATAATATATGTTATCTAATAATGACGTCATAAAACATAAATATTCAATTTAAAAAAAATCGAGTTCCTAAATGTCGTACGGCGGTGGACGAGGTACACCACCTGTAGATCCGTAAATTTAGTGTACTTCTTTCTTTTTCCTTCACGTCGCACTCTTCCTATTGCTATCTCGCTCGCTCCCGGTTTTCACAAATAGTTGTATCCGAAAACAACATATAAAACGCTCGCCTTTCAACAGACAAAAACGGTTCTTAATACTTTAGTGTATAGTTCACTTTCCCGTGTAGCGTTCATGGCTGTAAATTCTTTGTCAGGCTGGTGGAAACTTTGAGGCTGATAGTGGGTAGCAAACGTGGAGCCAAGTTGTATTCTCTGATTGTAATATAACGCGATTTAAAATAAATAGTGCCGTGGTCATATCGATATTTGAGATATCAATAGTAAAATCTTGCTCAGATCTTATCGATATTTTTCTTTGTAAAATCAATGTAATTTAATCGATGGTACTGTTATGAAAATATCCAGAAGTTTTGTAATAATTGTTCAACCCACTATGTATGTTATTGGTACAGTGTACCTGATTACTCGTATCTACTCATCTGACAACAGTTCTTAAATTTAAATTAATTAAAACAGATGCTCTCAATAACTCAGTAATAGAAAGGAGGGGATTAATAATACAATAAATCGCCTTAGCAAAATACTTCTTTTTACCATTATCCCACCTAAGTAGAGTCCGCAAATATTTGTTTTCCATTTTCATTCTCCCCTGTCAGATGGTTTCTCAGTATTCATACCTTTTATACACATATCATTTTTCACACAATCCATCCATACCTTTTTCGGTCTTCCTCTACTCCTGTGTCGGTCCATCTTCATACTCAAAACTGTTCTATTTACATAACTTTCACTAGTGCTATTTTAAAACTTCCTCTGAATCTTAATCTTTAATCTTATCCATTCTAGTTACACCACACATCCAACTTAATATTCGCATCTCTGCCACATGTAGTTTTCTCTGATCTTTCTCTTTCATCGCCCAGCACTCAGACGCATATAACATGACTGGTTTTATAATAGTTTTATACACCTTTCCCTTGAGTTTCAAGTGCATACTTTGGTCAAAAGCTACGCTATATATATATTTTGTCATAGGAGGCAAACGAACAGGTGGGTCACTTGATGTAAGTGATCACCACCGTCCATAGACACTTGCAACACCAGGGGAGTCGCAAGTGCGTTGCCAGCCTGTGTTGGGGGGAGGAAGGGAAGGGGAAGGGGAGGGTCACTGAACCGGCGGTCTCACTGATCGAACGAAACGCAACAATGCGAGCACTGTTACTTCACGTCGGTTTTTTGGGAGAAGGTGGTACTAGCACGGGCGAGCTGACCCATTCATGCTGAAACCAGTAATAGCTTCTGCGTGGCTCTACCACCTACAATAATTAGATATATTTCGCCATTTCATCCACCCTGTATTTATCCTACTACTTCCGTCCTTGTCTATGCTGCCGTCGTTTTGGGTCAGAGGACCGAGATACCGGAAATTGGAGCAGGTTAGTAAGGACATCATTTAAGGCTATAGGAGAAAAACTGGATGGACCACCGAAGTAACAAACCAAATGTTCAGTTTTTACTCTATTAATTTTCAAACCTAATGGAGGTTTCCAGTTTTTCTCGCCATTTTTCTAGCCTACTCTAGACCTGGGAAGCATCTTTCCGACAAGAACAATATCAATGTCATATTATTTACGTCAATTCGTCTTATTTCATGCTTTTTATGTCTACAATCTACAATATTTATCTCAATGCGAATAGCAACATCTATACATATAGATAAACGTGAAAGCAAAGGTTTGTAACAATCAATATGGTCAAATTCGACCACTGGCTAACCACTAACATACATAAATAACTGAGCCTAAAAATTTGTGACAATATTAAGTCTAACTATAACTAAGAAGCACCCGGTTGACCCTATTATTAAAAAAAAATATCATCATTCGTCAATCTGGTGGTAATGGTAGTAGAGCCACGCTGGAACTATTACTGGTTTCAGCATGAATGGGTCGGCTCGTCCGGGGTAGTACCACCCTCTCATAGAAAACTGACGTGAAGTAAAAATGCTTGCATTGTTGCGTTTCGTTCGGTCAGTGAGAGCGCCGGAGGCCCACCTCCCTTCCCCTCTCCTCTCCCTCTCTCTCCCCTAACCCTTCCCCCCAAAGTGCGCAACGTACTTGCAACTTCTCTGGTGTTGTTAGTATCCATGGACGGTGGTGAGCACTTAACATCAGGTGACCCACATGTTCGTTTGCCACGTATGACATACAAAAAAAATCTGTCTAGAAGAACTCACGAACATACAAACATCAGAATTGCATATATAAAAATAAAAATTAATAAAATTTATCGATATGTCATAATGCTTAAGTATCATTCCCATCACTAAACGGTTACCCGGTTACCCGGTAATGCATTATATCCGTGTTAACGTGAACTACAGTTTTGCCCGGTTTAAACCGGTAACGAAGTGGTTTTTAACCAATTTCCGGTTATTGTCAACCGTTTGGACAATATTTAACGCAGTGTCGATATTGTAAAATCAATGGGATTACGATTTTATGTAACATATTTGTTTAGAAGATCGTAATGTGCGAACTAGGGGTCATTCAAGTATTGCGTATATAGTTATAAATTATATAAGCTCAGCAAACAACGGTTCGAATCCCTCAATAAATGAAAGCTTTCTTTGAAGGCAAAAGAAGATATTTTCTAAGGCTCCTTTGGCTACCATGATTAATTTTAAAATCAATTGCCAGATATACTAAGTCAAAGGTTAGACACTTACAGTATTTTAGGATATGACACTTCATGGTCACATTTAACACATCAAATTTTAAAATAAAAATAAGTACTAATAGACAACAAAGAGAACCTTAATAATAACTTAAATAAACCTAAGTTGAATGACCGGTGATAAACCTTGCGAGCGGCGACCCGGAGTTAACTTTCGATAATGAAATAGACAATAAATGCTTTTGTTTCTTTGTTTTATTCTTTGTTATCTGGTTGGCTTCACTTTCACTTCACCCGACAGTCATTTACACTGTGCTTGAACATAGATGCGTAGAGTATTGCGTATAATTTTTGTACGTTTCTAGATAATTAGGTCAAATATTAAGCACCTTTTTTATCGATATAAAACGAGAATCGAGTGTAGAGTGTCCTCATTAAATATTGCTACTGTTTAAACATTCACCTGGTATATAGGTACATATACGTTTGATCAGGTAGTTGCAATTTAAAGTCTTCGAAACTTAGTATTTCACCATGGGGCCATTTAAGTATTATGTAAGTATTAAAGGAGAGGGGGTCGAACATTTGTTTATTTTTCATGTCATAGGGTTGGGAGGGTTGGTTACGTTAGCAATATTTATTATTTACTTTTACGGATTTTCTGTAAAACTTAATCGTTATTTATAAATGATTACGTAAGAATGAGAGGGAGTGGGTAAGATAAGAGCTTTGCTTACTTTTACTGACAGAGGTGGAGAGTCAGAAACTACAAAAAATCTGCTTATCTGGTACTTCAATGGCTCTACCATCAACAAATCGAAACCATCGAAATTAAAACGCAGAACGTACGCTTTCATTTACCTTTTGGTTACATTTAAATAGTGATACGTTGTCAGATTCGTTTTAAGAAGAAACAAGAGGTCAATATCGGTCAAACTTATCTGTTAGGGATCTCCCATAAATAATTTCATAACTTAAGCTCCGTGTTAAATATTAAAATTTTTGTAGTCACTTGATTTCAAAGTTATTTATTTTAGAAGATTAGATGTAAATTATTCTGGGCGAGAATCGATCATATCTAACGGTAGAACTCAGGTAAAGTTACAGCTGAACCACTACGAGTGAATGCATAAAAAATAAGTTTAAAATTAATAACTTGACAAAATATATGATTTTTTTGTACTTTATAGATATGAAGCTTCAATTGGTAACAATTAAGTAATAATTAAATATTTAAAGGAGAATTTAAATGAGCGTACTGGTTAACAGATATCACAAATTGGATCCATCAAGCGTCATCTATGTTTCATGTGCTGATTTACTGTAGTAACAAAGTGGAGCTACACTTTCAGACGAAGCGTCAAACGATATATACATTTATATAAGAAATTATATTCTATATTATAATTTTCAGTTTTCAGACACTTTTCAAACAAACCTGGAACTTAATGAATGTATATGAGATACAGCTTTGTTCTTAATAATGATAATCGTGTTACTTTAAAACATTATGGAATAAATAAATACATTTTTTTTAATGAACATAAACTATAGAGTTATATTTAAAAAAAAAATTAGAATTTTTGACATTACTTATTTAAAGAAAATGGCAGATAACAAATTTCTTGTAAGATAAAAAAGGCCTTAGATGATAATGGGATTACAATTTTTTTTTATGTCATAAGTGGCAAACGAACAGGCTGGTCACCTGCTGTTAAGTGATCACCACCGTCCATGGACACTAACAACACCAGAGGAGTCGCAAGTGCGTTGCCACCCTTTGGGGGAAGGGATTAGTTGTGGGAGAGGGAGAGGAGAAGGGCGGAGGGGAGGTGGGCCTCCGGCGCTCTGACTGCCCGAACGAAACGTAACAATGCAAGCATTGTTACTTCACGTCGGTTTTCTATGAGAGGGTGATACTCCCCCGGGCGAGCCGAGCCATTCATGAAACCAGTAATAGTTTCAGCGTAGCTCTACCACCATTAAGGGATTAAAGAAACTGGGTACCAGATAGCTGCTGGAATACACATTACAACTTATTGACAAAATTTTAACTTGAAAGCTTTTAAGCTAGTTAAGTAGATATTAGACCACCTATCACCATGTCGCTTTCCTTTCGAACAAAGTAATAAACTCCTTACTAATACCATAAATGTCTTTCAGAGTTCGTTACGCTTTGACATCTTAACTACTTCAGCTTGCTTGCTACAGAGGTACTGGAAGAGACGAACAATACCTTTCATATAGAAAAAAACACTATTCCCAAAAGATAAGTGGAATAAACTTTGACGAGAGCGAAGTCGCAAGTAAAATCTAGCAAATAAAAAAAAGACTTCATAACAGGAGTTTTTGGCGGAATCTTGGAATTTCATGTAGTGGATTTTACATTTTATTCATATATATTATTTAACTGTATATTTTGTATTATTGGTGGTGTTTTACGTAATATAGTTCGGTTATTGTGCACAGGTGAAGTGGATCGGAAATAATGCCACGGTGCATGGATTCTGACTTGCTACAAAAACTCCCTGGAAATTTCTATCCAGATCGCCACCGTTTTGGAATAATCACCTACTTGATAATGACAGTAATAATCCACTAGAGGATTGGTTGGCAAAAATAAAATAGAGAAAGACTTTATACCATGAAATTACTGAGATAAGAGAAGTGCTATCATAAAAGTAATTTTTCTAGACGTAGTTTATGAGCCTACCCTAATACGTTTGGCAGGAATTAGGAATTCAGCATTCGTCGGCGCCGATTTCTAAGGTCATGAGGTCGATTGCCTGAGCTTTCACTTTTGGATATTTCGCTTGTTTGTTTTCAACGTTATCATATTTTAATGAAGTACGCAAACAAATTACAAATTATGAGTATACTAGCCTTTGCTCGCGGTTTCGCTCACGTTATTGTAAGTAGAATTTTAACCTATCCGGAGTAGTACTTCTTTTGTATTAACTATTATAAATACTAAACCGAAGTGTACCTGCTGTTCTTTTAAATAATAATTAAATATTTATTCTTCACCGCTTTCAGTGCTTAGTTATTTTTCTATTCTCTTACACCGATCAGTAACGCTCAAATAATACAATGGTCCACAAGTCCGGTGAAGCTGTTGCTTGGTCAATAGCATAGTCAGTTCGAAAAAAAAAACCTCAAGAAGAAAAACAACATGGCCGACCGCAACACAAAAATGTTCTGCCACGGAAATCAAGACAAACTATTTTTCTATTACGTTACACAAACATGGATATGCTGATATTGTCACTAATTTAATTATAAAAATATATAAAGAGCAAATAAAATAACAAAGTTTACAGACACCTTGTCTTTTATTTTGTTTTTCAAACAAACTTACATTCGGATTTATAATATAAACAAGGATACGTTAATTGCATGGCCTACTAAATAATTGAAACAATAGCAAAATAATTAGTCCTAAAAATTAAACTTAAAAAAAACTTGATTTTATATAAATATGTGGCCTAAAATAGCATCACACTAAGCCTAAAAAGGTTCTCTTGAACATTACCACAAATATTAAAAAATCATGTATTTAATTCACGCAATTATTACGCCTACTAAATAATTGAAACAATAGCAAATTAATTGGTCCTAAAAAATAAACTTATAAAAATTTTTTTTTTTCTTACTGACTACGCTATTGACCAAGCAAGGTCTTAACAGCTTCACCGGACTACTTAAAAAAAATCTTGATTTTACATAAGTATGTGGCCTAAAATAGAATCACACTAAGCCTAAAAAGGTTCTCTTGAACATTACCACAGATATTACAAAAATCATGTAGTTTGATGAGGCGTTTCTGTATTCGTTCCTCGAACGATTAATTCAAGGTTAAAAACAACATTTATCTAATTAATATGAGCAGGAATTCCTAACGCAAACAGATTCAAATGCAAATATACGAGCGAGTGGGCCACGTGACCCGGTGCCATTAGAAAAACGCACCAAACCAGTCGTCTAATTAATAAAAACAATGCGCGGGAGTCGCGCGCCATGATGCTATTTCGACCAATCGCGGCAACCCGTTCCAATGTCGAGCGCAATGTCAAAACTGAACGCTTCCTAGTAAATTGTCTAGGC
This sequence comes from Antheraea pernyi, assembly GCA_015888305.1. NCBI lineage: Eukaryota > Metazoa > Arthropoda > Insecta > Lepidoptera > Saturniidae > Antheraea > Antheraea pernyi. Next base: position 121,148 of record MU158905.1, on the reverse strand, counting down.
CAATCGTTGTTACTATGATAGATAACATTCGGCAGCCATTTTGTTTTCGATGCGACCGTGTTTATCTAGTTTTATCTACGCCCGCCATTAGAGACAAGTTCGCCGTGTGATTTTTGATTTCAAACAAAAATGATCATGTATTTTTTAATATTATTTCATTTCGTTATTCAAAGTATTCATATTTATTTATAAATATATTCTAGTTTACGCATCTTATTTATTATTATATACAAGTTGTAATGGGTCTGACATATTCGATATTTATTTAAATGTATTATAATATAACAAGTGTTTTGATCATTTCAATCTTCTAACAAGATGGTGGACCCCTTTGTTAGAACTTTCTAGGGTTTTTTTTTGTGGCATCTCAGAATTCGTGCTCCGTGGTTCTATTATTTAGCATCTAATTCACTCATGCATAATAACCGGATTATTTTAGTTTTTGGTGGGATTTTGGTCTTTCATTTAGTGGATTTTATATTTTACTCATAATCTTGTGTTGGTGGTGTTTTATGTAATAGGATAGTTTGTTTATTGTGCATAAGTGAAGTGAATGGAAAATAATACCACGGACCATGAATTCTGAGATGCCACAAAAACTCCATGGAAAGTTCTAACAAGATGGCCACCATGTTGTTAGTTCATAGTAATTATATCAAGAAACTTGTAATAGCGATACTCACGTGACAATGGCAGTAATAATCTAAAAGATTGGTAGCCAAAAATAAAGATTAAAAAAAGCCGGTGTAGACCAATTCACTAGATGCATATTATAAAAATTATATTGCTATCTTTTAACATACTTTCAAGGAAATGGTATCTACAATTTATAATAAATGAAAACAAAATCATTCCATAAAGCGTGGTGGTTGAAGTTGAGAAACCGTTAAAAAATAACAAAATAAAACGAAATACTTAACCGAGATGCTTTGTTGATATACCTTGAGGACGAGGAAAAAATAAAGCTAAGTGGGCACTGAGCTATATTCTTCACTGTTAACCCTCAAGTGAACGTTTAAATGTATAATTTTTTATTTTATTACCTTTGAATCACTGCACTTGAAAGAAAACTAGCTGCTAATGTTAAATAGCTGATGAAAATAGCTCCTGATTGATTCAGTTTTACAAACTATATCTAATAATAACTCTAATGAACAGTATAGTTATGTGGAGGCTTGCGAAAATGTTTTATTTATTGAACTGAAAAATATAACCTCAAATTTAATTGGGCATGCACATAGTTGATTTAAAATAATCACTAATGCCAAATTAATGAGTTCCTGGTCACAACTTCCAGTATGAAATAAATTAGAGAATGTAACTTTGCTATTTTCAATACAATTATTTATAAGACATACAAAGATATGGTGGAATTCTTCGCTTTCTTAGTTATTTTTGGCAACCGATCTTCTAGATTAGTACTACCATTGTCGAGTAGAATGCAATAAAATACCAATATTATAAGAATCTTGTGATAATTTCGATGTTGTATCACGAACGAACAGGTGGGCCATCCAATGATAAGTGATCACCACCGTCCATAGAAACTAGCAACACCAGGGCAGTCGCAAACGCGTTGCCAGCCTGTGTATGGGGGAGGGGCAGGGAAAAGAGAAAGGAAAGGGGGAAAGCAGGTGGGCTTCTAGCGCTCTCACTGACCGAACGAAACGCAACAATGCAAGCTCTGTTACTTGACGTTGGTGTTTCTGTGTGTCGCGCGGTAGTACCCCAGGCGAGCCGACCCATTCATGCTGAAACCAGTACATAATAGCTTCAATAATTATAAACAACATATCTAGCTTTTAAAATATAACACTATTTTAAATTAAATTAAATAAAAAATCTACAGTTCGAGTTTTTTTTAAAGGTCAAAAACAAGGAATTCGCATTCACTTCGCAATAGTCTACTGTCAAAAACAAACGTAAAATTTTTGACCACACAGATTCAATTGCTATTAGGTTATTCGTCACCTGATGGTACATAACAGTCACAAAATGGTGGCGGCCGTCAAACGATAGGTCTCTAGTGACAGTAGTTTTTTGTATTCTGCTTCAGATAACTCCCAAAATAATGATACTGACTGGATATACTTGTGCATCTGGTGATAATGATGGCGACGGAGCGAAACTAGACACTGTGCCTGTATTTTTGATAATGTCTATATATGTCTGACCCTCTTTCATTGCAAGAATCGAATGTATGACTTTGGACGATTGAACGGAGGAATATTGCGCCATCAAAGGCTTACAGCAATAAAGTCTGTACATATTTATACTTAATATTATAAAACCGAAGAGTTTGTTTGCTTGATTGAGCTAATCTCAGGAAGTACTGATCCAATTTAAAAATTCTTTCAGTGTTAGATAGCTTATTTACTGAGGAAGACTATAGGCTATATATCATCACACTGAGATCAATAGCAGCGGAGCACCAGTGAAGAATGTTTCAAAATCGTTTTTTTTTTTCCTTTTGAAAGCATCCACTATCATGATGCTGATATAATATGATGCTAGTAACAAGATAAAACTGTCAATTCTTTATCCAAGCTTATCTTCAAGACGGCTGAACTAATTTTGATCATAATTTTACTGATAGGTAGATACATTTTAAAAGTAGTATAAAAGCTACTTACCGTTACGCTTCCCATATGTGTTAAGGATTAATGATAAAATTGAACAAAGGTACTTAAACCCTTTTTGAATGGCATAATAGGGTTGCGACTGAATTATAAATAAAAGAATAATACAGAGAATAATTGGTACAGATAAAAATCGCGGCTCCACGGCAACAACGAAGTTCTTATCACGAGAGCAAAGTCACGGGTAGAGATTTAGTTTAAAATGAAATTTGCATCTGTAATTATGGAGCTGCAGGTATAACAGGAAATGTTAAAAAGCGAACGAAAAATTGATAAGGGGTGGTAGTGATAAGGAGGGCGCTCGCGTCTATTGATCGAGGGTGTGGGGCTGGGGGTGGAGTACACCCCCCGGGGGGCGGGGGGGTGTATAAGTATAAAAAGCGTAACAAATTTTCGTCTTAAGAAAAAGAAAGGAAAAAATCTAAACCGACCCACCCGGAGTGTGAGCCGGCGGTGGGGGGTTACCGGGGGGTGTCAGGGGGTCCGGAGGGTCTGGGGGGTGAGAGCGTGCATCCTCTCCCGCTCTTATAAGCGTAAGATGTTACAAAAGATTCTTTGTTAGTCGGTGCAGTTAATTATATTCGTTGGGGTTAATCTTTGTGTTTTTAGTATTGGTATGTTCGCGCTAGACCCTTTATGGGGTCGGTTGAGATGTTTTTTTATGTTTTCAAGGTATAACGTTGACACTGTCTGACGACGTACGTTCGAAGCGTGATAAAGCATGAACTGAAGAGATGGCTTAGTTGATAGCGTGTTCATACCGCGTCGTTGGACGTAGGTTCGAATCCTAACGAATGATTTTGTATTTTTTGTTTTATTTACATTGGATATTGTTTTTAATTAATGTTATGGACATTTTAAAGAACGACCTTAACTTTAGTTCGAGTACGAATTGCCGCCTGCTTACTTTGTATTCTTATTTTTCAGTTGTTTTTAAATAAGTTCCTAGTTGTTATGCATTGTTGGAAAGCGAAGAAAACGGGTATGTTTTTAAAATAATTTGTAAGCCAAGTTTCATAACGTTTTCTATTATTTTTAAGGCGTTAAGTAGAAAAAATGTTTAAAAAAATGAATTGACTTAATATCGTTATTCGTCTCTCATCTTTAGATTTGGGACGATACTTGCTCTTTTAATATTGATAAATAACCAATGTTTAATTACTTTTATAAATCAGAAGAAAAAATAATATTGAAATTAATACTTTTTTTGTATTAAATTTTTGACTTAGGTAGGTTCACTTTTGCATAATGCATGTGGGGGTTTAAATTATCACAAATAATCATCCCTATCATATCCCAACGGGAATACGTTTAAATTACTAAGAACCCCGTATATAAAGTCTGTAGGGTGTTGTTTATAACCTCCACTACCATCTCTGCTGACCTCAAAACAAATCCACCGTGATGATATATTATTTCCATACGGAACCCGTGAATAAATTAAAAACGCAAAGCGAACGATGCAATATCCTTCCTAGTTTAAATATATTCACGGGGAAAACCGCAAAATTCAATTTGTTCAGAAAATTCGCTCCTCGCAGACGCGAAATGAAAACACTTTGGGAAAAAAACCCGAACGCTGAGAGGAAAAGGGGGGTGCGGTGTTTTGTACTAGGAATTAAACTTGGGTCGTTGGGGAGGGGGGGGGGTAGCGGGAGAAGACGCTGGTTGATTAATTATTAGTTTTTATATATGTGTGTGTACTTAAATCGAAGATACATGATATATACAGGATGGTTTTTGAAGTGAATCTTCTTATGGCACGGTTGGGAAAAGATGTTCGTAACGCGTTAAATGTATGGTAGGTGTCTATATCTAAGTCGACACATGAAAGGCGCAAAAATACTAACTTCTGCCCGCGACTTCGTTCTCGTTTTTCACTAATAAATTCCATCGTTTAGTTTGTGACGTTGCGTTTATAAAGGCAGCTCTAATATAACTAAGTATAACTGTCTGTCTGGGTATACTAGTAAACAAAAATGAGTAAAGTAAGTATTTATACTACGGAACTTTGTATAGTATACCAGGTGAAAGATTACACACTCACAGTATTCCAGGATTCCACAGTATTCTAGCCCTTGGCCAGATGTGGTGATGGCAGGTAGAGTAGTTTCTTGACCGAGTGGTGGCCGAGAGACGGCAGGCGAACTGTGGGAAGACCATTGGCAAGATGGGTCGACGACATCATACATCTTGGGGGAAAACCCTGGACAAGACTGGCACAGAATAGAGAGGAATGACCTAAAAGGGAGGAGGCTTATGCCCTGCAGTGGAGAAGAGATGTTCATAATGATGATGATGATGAGTATTCCAGGATATGATACTTCATGGTCACATTTAATACATAAAATAATAATATCAAAACAAATACTAATAGACAACAAAGAGAACCTTATGTAAATTTTGTTCTAAAAATTTCGAAATTATGGATAATATCTTAGAGAAACCTAGGTTGAATGACCGGTGATAAAACCTGCAAGCGGCAACCCGGAGTTAATAAATTTCGATAAGAAAACGATAATAAGCCCTTTCGTTTGTACAAACTTCGAAAAATTATCCTTTGTTAATTGGTTAGCTTCACATTCAATTCAATTTCATTTCACCCGACGGTCACTGACACCGTGCTTTAACATAGATGCTTAGAGGATTGAGTATAATTTTTGTATGCTTCTACATAATTAAGTCAAATATTAAGAACTTTTTTTTTAAATTGATTTAGAACGAATATCGTTTGGAGAATGTTCTCAATAAATATTGCTACTGTCTAAACATTCACCTGGTATAGTTCATGAGCATTCTCATATATATGTAATTGAATACATATAAGCCAAAGAAGTTTCACTTCATCCGCGTGTACACACTGATACACGCACTGTTTATTTAATATAACCTTAACTAATATTATGAATACGAATTTGTCTGTTTGTTTGTTAATCTATAACAAATCAAACGATGGGCATAAAATTTTGCATAACCATTTACAAGAATACATTAAATTACATATGATATTTTTCATCGAGAAAAATGTACTCCCACGGAATAGATTAAATTTATATTAACTTGGGAGAAGACGCAAGCAAAAGCTATTACCAATATATTATAAATACTCTAGTTGTGCCCGCGACTCCGTCCACGTGGAACGTAATGTAAAATCAGTGACTAATAAAATTATCCGAATATATTAAGTCCATTAAATTATCTACTTTTCTCTCATACTCAAGTCGCGTCGTCATTAAAAATACAATAACTTTTAATAGAGTGAACTGATTTCAATAAAACCATTAAATGGGACTCGAGGACAAGCTTTATAATTTAAAATTAGGTTTTATTGTGAACGCAGTACTTTAGCAGTGATGCGTGTTCAAACAAATAAACAGACGGACATTTTTTTTATACTTATTCCAAGACACCTGCAACATTTTTTTTTCACAATAATCTAAAATGTACCTACAGACACGTTAGTTAGATTTAAATTTTTTATTATATGTATAGAAAATAATATTGAACGACCTTAACTTACGTCACCTCTGTCAAATTTTACCAGTTCTGTTTACTACCAAATGGCACAACGTAATAACGCTTAGATAAAAATCTGTTAAGTCCTCTATCTATAAGTACACGTTTCAGCGTAATCGGTCCATCCGTTTTAGAGAAACTTACACAAACAACAATCTTATCAATTTTATTTATATGGACTATTCCATATTTACCTTATAACATTGTATTTATGAATTTGGTACATTCCGTTTACGAACATTTCACTTAACTATATATTACTCGGAAAACCAACAGATAGAACTAGTGTGTTGGTAAGAACACGAAAATAGAGTTTAAAAGTGGTATTACATAATATTTCCTCATAACAACTGTTTAAGTGTTTTTGGCGGGATCTTGGGATGTCATGTAGTGGACTTTATATTTTATTCAGAATCTTGTGTTATTTTCCTCTATATTATTTAATATTGGTGGTGTTTAACGTAATATAGTTTGGTTATTGTGTACATGTGAAGTGGATGGCAGATAATACCACGGAGCATGGATTCTGACTTGCCACAAAAACTCCCTGGAAAGTTCTAACAAGCGGGCCACCATCTTGTTAGTTTATTGAAATGATTGCATGAAATTGTTAATATCATCATCTACTCGATAATGGTAGTAATAATATACTAGATGAGTAGTTTGCATAAAGAAAAACAACTGTTTAAAATTCATTCATACATACACATAAATTCTTTTTTTATGTCATAGCTTGCAAACGAACAGCTCCTAATGTTAAGTGATCACCACCGTCCATAGACACTAACAACACCAGGGGAGTCGAAAGTGCGTTGTTAGTCTATGTTTGAGGGAAGGGAATGGAGGAGGAGAGGGGTTTATCCGGTGCTCACTGACCGAACGAAACGCAACAATGCAAGCACCGTTACTTCACGTCGGTTTTCTATGCGAGGGTGGTAGTACCCCGAGCGAGCTGATCCATTCATGGTGAAGCCAGTAATAGTTTCAGCGTAGCTTTACTATCTAGAACATTTATTATTATAGATAATATATGGCCATGTTCAAAGCTTACTAAGACCAGTCACATTTTTTAAAGATAATAGCGTTAGGCTTTATATCAAAGTCCCAAAGCACATTTCCAATTTGCCGGATAGCGAGTTCAAGAATCATATCAAGCGGGTTTTAATGTCTTAAGGCTATTATAGGGTGGATCAATATGTGAGCGACAGTGACGTCTGGATAGGACCCTCTTGTCTGTGCATCAACCAAAAACAAATGTAAACCGCGTCGTTTAACATAAGATGAGATTGTGGTCCAAAGATAATACCTATAAAGTATTATATTTAAAATAAGTCATCTAAGGATTCTGGTGTCGCCAAAAATATTCATACTGTATTAATTTACCCAGTCTGTTAGTGGAAAATGATATTTTTAATAAACTTGAATGATGCAATCACGATTCATGGAATATAATTTATATTTCAGAACAAATCAGAACTTAGAAAGCCTTACCAGTGGGAGACCTCGGAGAATTCCTGTTGGAAATATGGTATACTAGGATATACGAACGACTTTGCCTGTTTTAAAATTATTGTTATAGTTTTTTACATTCCGACGTCTGTTTTTGAAGTGAAGCTTCTTTAGGCGCGTTGAGCGGTGTTTTTGATACTGAGATAAATTTGTACATTCACGTCACGCTCGTTAAGGGTGACGGGCCGTATTCCGTTTACGTGGCTTACGTCAGACTAGCAACGCGTATAATATAGGGGCATGTGTACATGTAATATTGTTAATTTGCAGCTCATAATACGTTTGATTGTGTAATAGACTTTATAAAATTGTATATAATTATTGCTCCGAGTGCCAATATATATATTTTTTTATGTCATAGGTGGCAAACGAACAGGTGGGTCACCTGATTTTAAGTGATCATCGCCGTTCATGGACACTAACAACACCAGAGGAGTCGCAAGTGCGTTGCCACCCTTTGGGGGAAAGGGTTAGGGGAGGGAGTGGGAGAGGAGAGGGGAGGGGAGGTGGGCCTCCGGCGCTCTCACTGACCGAACGAAACGCAACAATGCAAGCACTGTTACTTCACGTGGGTTTTCTATGAGAGGGTGGTACTACCCCGGGCGAGCCGACCCATTCATGCTGAAACCAGTAATAGCTACAGCGTGGCTCTACCACTCAGAGAACATATATACATATAACATATTATTTAAAAATATTTTCACTTACGTAAACGAAGTCGCGAGTTAAAGTTAGCGTTAGCCCAATGTTACTATTCCAAGCGGACAAAATTACGTGTAAAAGCTAGTATATTATAAAAAATATCATTACGTATTATCATATTGTCATTTTGTTCATAGAGTTTCTAAACATGTAAAGAATATTGAAGCATTATTTTTCTGGTTAAACTCTGAAATGGCTGTATCCATTTTGATGAAACTTTTACTAGCAGATAGAAGTTTCCCTAAGTACTATCTAGACTAAGTATCATTACGCCTTTCCATAGGAACTAAGCTGTAATGATAAAATTTAATCAAAGTAAGTTTAAATTGCTATACTAGTTTTACGGGTAATGAGTTCAAATATAGTACATAGTTCCTATACAGAAGTCACGTGTAATAGTTTCATTAAGTATTGTAAACGAAAACCTCTTCTTAACCCTCAACGGACGAGGCGTGAAGTAGACGGAAACGGGTCAATTATTCCCAGACTCGGGGTCCCGACGCGACGGCTTGCATTTTTTTGTCTTTTCTTCAATTCAAAATTTTATTCCCGCGCTTGACCTCCAGAGGAAGTTGGGGCGGAAGGGGGCCAGAAGACACTCATTATGACCAATTTCACCCCCACAACGGCACCCCACCGTTCTCAGTACCCATTGTTGTGCGATGGCTCATTTCTGTTATCCGTTCATTGTTTTCTTAATTTTTTTCGTTCAAGATCTCGCTTTAAACTCGGCGGATAGTTAAGTTTTGCTTTGCATATTCGAGGTAGCGTTCCATGCCATTCAAGATTGAGTTAAAACTGATGGCTTTAGGCACGATTTTGGCTAAATTTAACCGAGAAAGTATTTAAATACGTCGTATTTAACAAGTCGGTTCATTGTTAGAGTTGGTTAGCCTTTTCTTTCCTTGGCTGTGAGTCATGGCTGGAGCCGTAATTTGTATACTGATATATTGGCTTTAGCTCGCGGCTTCCCTCGCGTTATGTAGATTTGATTTCTCGATAAAAATACAATGTGTATGCAAAATTTCATGATTATCGGTTGAGTTATTTTTTTATGTCGTCGTAAGCAAACGAACATGTGGATCACATGATGTTAAGTGATCACCACCGTCCATAGACACTAGCAACACCAGGGGAGTCGCAAGTGCGTTGCCATCCTGTGTTTGGGGGGATGGGAGGTGGACCTCCGGCGCTCTCACTGACCGCACGAAACGCAACAATACACGCTACATCTCAAGTTGGACCCAATCTATGGGTACATACAATAAAAATGCAAGAATAAGTAATAAAATACATTTTAATCATTTTTAGGTTTTTGTTTCGTTAAAATCGTTTCGGTCTAGCTATATTACAATAACTTTGTAATTTTAATGACAACGTCACTTAAGTATGAGAGAAAAGTAGATAAATTAATGAACTTAATACATTCCGATGAGTTTATCAGTCACTGTTTTTACATTAAGCTCCACGTGGACGGAGTCGCGGGCATAGCTAGTACATTGAGATGACTTTATAAATCACTGTTTATTTACATAACGTTGGACGCATATATAATGTCATTGATATGTCTTTTATGTGCATTTATTTTTCTATTATGGTTTTCATATTTTATATTATTATAGGAGTTTATTGTATCTAATATTATATTACTGAGAAAACTCTGAAACCACGAATCCTGAAAAAAAAACCGAAAATGCAGTACTTGGGAATAGTCTAAAGTTGGCTAGTTTTCTGTTAATTAAAAATGGGAATATAGCTAGCAAACCATAATCTTGAAGAACTTCGTTTTTACCAAAGCTAAAGCCTACAGAAAAATTTGTAAGGTTAAAAGATCTCATCAGACTTCGTTACTATGTAATAATAATCGTAGATACAATGGTACAATAAAATAATCCCAAGGAGGGTTGACGTCAGGCAGGCGGCCGATCGTAAAAATTAAGCCAAACCATACACCACAACATGACAAACATGTTGTACCGACCCTACTTATGTGGGATAAGGGTAAGGAGAAGAAGGTGCACGCGAACGAAGTCACGGGCACAGAAATTGTATACATATAAAATCAACTTTCATGGAGATCGGTTGAGCAGTTTCGGAGTTCATCATGGATTTTGACTTTGGATTTTTATATATCAAGGATAAACTATAAAACATAAATAAATCTAATTTACGAAGGATAAAGTTAATAATTATTTATTAAAAAAAAAAAAAGAAAGTTGTAGGAATATATTAAAGTCCCCACCGAATATGGGGGTCAACAAGACACCCACCCCCCGGTCAATTTAATGTTCACCACTGTATTGATTCCCCGACATTCTTTCACACAGGCGCGGAGCGACCCCACCCCAGTAGCACCTCCCCCCGGGCCGCCCGCCCTAACTTCGAACGGGATAAGAATTTTTCGGAACTTAAATACAATCTTATCTATAAAGATTATACGTGTGTATATTTCGGAACGAACTAAATTTTAATCTATAATTCTATACTAATATTATAAAGAGGTAAAGTTTGTTAATTTGTGAGTTTGTGACGTTGTAGGGGGTAATCTCCGGAACTACTGGTCCGATTTGAAAAATTATTTCAGTTTAGCTCATTTATCGCGGAAGGTTATGTGACGATTCTTACCATTCATCTTGTAAAAGGTGCGTTAAGAATTTTCGTTTCAAAAAGCATAAAATCCTACTTAATATTATAAAGCTGGAGGGTTTGTTTGTTTGTTTGGTTGGACGCGCTAATCTCAGGAACTATTACTGATCTGATTTGAAAAATTCTTTCAGTGTTTTATAGTTCATTTATCGAGGCTATATATCATCACGCTAATACCAATAGGAGCGAAGCACCAATGAAAAATGTTTAAAAATCGGTTTTTTTCCACTCTTGAGAGCTTCCGCTGTGTGTTACCGTTAGCTCAAAGTAACTATTTCACGCAGAGGCTAGTCGTTTATATAATACTATCTGTGGCCGCGACTCCGACCTCGTGGAAGAAAATGTAAAAAATTGTAATTAATAATATCATCTCAATGTATTAAGTCCATTTACTTATCTACGTTTCTGTTGGAGTTAAGTCGCGTCCTCATTAAAATTACAATAACTTTTGATAGAGTGAACCGATTTTAATGAAACCAAGAGTATATGTTACTCCAGGATATGCTTTATGATTTTTGATGAGGTTGATGAGGTTTTGCTTGATGAGGTTTTATCGTGAACGCATTACTTTAGTAGTGATGTGGACAAACAAACAGACAGACATTTCCAAAAATGAATGAAATCTATTTTATTACTTATTATTCCTAGACGCTTGTAATTTGTTTTTTTTTTTACAAAAATGTAAACTGTACAGGCAAGTTAAATTTACGTTCTTATTAAATGTCTAGAAGATATACATACAGAAGATGTTTATTTAAAGGTTTCCAGTTTTTGTACACCGAGAACGAGGTTCAAATTATGTCGTCCTTAAGGTTTTTTTTTTAGATGTACAAGATTTTAAGATCTTGAAAAGTATCGTATAATATTAGCAACGGTTAAATTGGATTTATCTCTTTTTGAATTGTAGCGAGACATATATCTCAATGTTATTCAATTGCATAACTTTATAACTAAGTAATGTAGTTTACATAATTCTTCCTAACTGGAACCTATGACTTCTATCACTTGTCTTTTTTCTTCACTAATACTGCGTATTCTATTTACATTAATTATGAGTTTATTTACTTTTTTTAATTTATTTAAATTAAATTGCTTAATTTAACTCCCATAAGATTTAAGTAACCTTTTTGAATTTTATCATTATTGCTTACCGTGTATGTACAAGCGTAATTATATACACCTTAGATCATACTATGAAACTTCCTCTATCTGCCAATACAAGTCTTATCAAAATCAGTTCAGCTGTTACTGAGATTACCGGTAGAAAGAATAAAAATGGCATATTTTTATATGTAGGTATACCATTTTCAAGAAGTCAAAGAAATAGTGATTTAATAAGTTTCCTCGATCAGTTATCATTAGGTACACTAATTTTATAAATAAACTAGTGCCAGTACTAAAATAATTGTATCTCAACATAACTCAAACAAAAGAAAGAGTAGAGAGATAATATTGAAACATCGGGTCGAATTACTTGCCGGGCGTGTCTTAACCTACCACAACTTAGAAGCGTTGTTCTGTTACGAGGGCACAGGAAAACAAATATTACCTTATTGTTAACATAAGTTACATATTAGTACTGTGTTTTAATGGGATCTTAATTAAGTTTTAATACTTGTCTCTGCCTGCGACTTCGTTCGCGTGGAATAGTGGAATAGAAGCTCTCAAGAGGAAAAAATACCCCGACTTTGAAAAATTCTTCATTGGTGCTCCGCTCCTATTGGTCTTAGCGTGATGATATATAGCCTATAATGTTTCTCGATAAATGAGCTATATAACACAGAAATAAATAAATATAAATAAATAACACAGAAATCGGATCAGTAGTTCCTGAGATTACCCCCTACAACGTCACAAAATCACAAACTTACCTCTTTATAATATTAGTATAGATTAAATCTGCCGTATGGTTATCAATTTTTTTTATGGAAAAACAATTAAATATTGCTAATTTTAATCTTTAAATTCGTACATCTATAGGTAGTTTTTTCTTTTTTTTTTTGCAAAAGAAGTTTGCAAATATGTCTCTTATTAATACATCCAAATTCTTTTCCTCTAGTTAGCGACATGTTTCTACGGAAATTGTATCATATATTTGTAATTATTTTTCTCAAATTCTCATTCAATTATTTTTCCATTCATATCAATTAATATAATTAGTTTTTCTCGATCTATTACATATTTAATCTATACAATATTGGAACATGAAACTATTACTTCCACTAACGAATAAAGTTAAAAATTACAACATACTTTTAGTCTCGACTGTACCCTCAAAAACATAAAAAAGCGATCGATAGAGCGCTTCAAGTTTTCCAAACCGTGAAATCGAGATCAAAAACGTGGAAAACTATTTTTAGCAACTTGACAGACCTAAAACGGATATACGGGCCTTCGCGTGGCTATAAACTCGCTACAAAACAAAACGATAGCCGACCGACTGCGCCAAAACTAACCGTCGAATACTGGCCATCAACAAAAACAAAAGCTGCCAACCGCGCAACAGGTACAACCTACAGATACTCGTACTGCATACACCACCACGCCACAGTGTAAATTCTTCCCTAAGTTAAAATTCCGACACCGGAGTGCAGTTTGAAAAACGTAAACGAAAAATGTAACCTGTGACATACATGAAAATTCAGTGGAATTCGAAATTCAAATTCGAACTTGTGATGCAACGGATTTTATTCGATATTTGAATTTTAAAATCTAGTTCTAAATTTGAAATAGCGTGAGAAGTTATGTCGTCGGATCGTGTTGTTTATATTTGGTTTTCTTTTAGGAATTTAGATATGTGTTCTGTATTACGATAATTTCGAAGTGATTCATTTATTTATTATTTTTATTCATATAATGTTTAATATTTTTGGAAGTATTATATAGTGCATAATAATATAATATTAACCCGTAGCAACGAAACTGTATAACTAAAGTTGCCGCCTATTGAATTTTCGCGTACAAAGGGAAAAGTTTTCAGGAAACGAACCGGGTTACCGGCTGGAGGCCCCGTTTTATATTTTAATGTAACTTTGACGAAAACGGATAGTGTATTCAATTAAAGTTTGGCCAACGGCTATGATACGGTTTTGAATAAATATTGTTCAAGTTGATACATAAGCAATGAAAATTAAATTTAACTTAGCTAATTTTCAATTACACGAATGTTATAAATATTTTCACATTAAGAATCCCCTTTAATACATTAAAATAAATGAAAACCATAGACAATATTTTGTAATAAAAATTTAAATTAAAGAAAAAGTATAGAAAAGACACTGGCCACCGACAAAAACCGTTGGAAACTAATTAAAAACATCAATTCCGGGCGCAACGCGCTACGGGGGTATATTTCAAACGCACGTACACACTGACATACATGGCCACCCCATAATACACACACAAGATAAGACGCACACAACAGTTAAAAATAAGTCCCGGGCCATATCCGCGTGAGAGAATGGCCACTACTGAATTTAGAGATAACGTATGTGACCACACGATATAAGGAAGTTTCTAATACCACTCGTACATGTTCGGTAAACCGCACGATAAAGCTTTTCCCTATCGAGTATTGACTACGCAGGTCAACTACTCATTTTCCACGAGATCTCGGAGACCTCGGCGTACGAAGAGTGCTCTCGTAATCCGCTACTAGGTGCCGTCACGGCAATCCATAGATTTCCAGCCATCGCGGCTACACTACAACGGCTCGCGCGCGCAGCTGTTAAAAAATAAATAACTCAAATAAGATAGAGTAAATCGCGCATTTACGTCTATCTTCCCCTAAAAATAACCATCAAACAATAATAATAATTTTTGTTATGTCAATTTTTAGACTTCGGTGCCGTCACCGTTAGTAAATTTAAATTCAATCTTATAAAATGCGTGTTGCGCCCACGCTTTTGTAATCGATCCCTATTAGCTCCCTATATACTAGCACACTTCGCGGTTCTCAATAATATCTCGAGCCTAGGTCGTCCCCGCGCGGAGCCCTCTTGATATTATTTTCGCGATACAGTGACTCACCTACATCACTTGAACAGACATATGAGATCATCTCTCTCACACACGTGCACATATATACACATGGTGGGAGGGTTTTGTTTTTTTTTCCCTCATCGAACTGAATCGAATAGTTTAAGTTCGTTTCAATCCGATATACACGTATTCATTTGTGAATCATGCAATTTCGATTGTATGGTTCACAAATGTATATATGTATGAATAGCTTAGAATAGTTAGCTAGGACAGACGTGTCTTTTTCCAGGAAACAGCCCAAGCCGAGGTGTGCGTGCACCCTTGTGTATGTTACCCAAAACCAAAATCGGCTGAGTGCCCTAAGCGCTCGGCCTTAGTAGTCCGGTGAAGCTGTAAAGACCTTGCCAGGTCAATAGCATAGTCAGTTCGAAAAAAAAAAAAAAAGCACGATAAAGCCGACAAAGTAGTCAAATATCATTGTACTCTATTCAAACCCGATATAAATAAATTAAACCTTTTGTATATATATTCTCGCATACACAAATAAAGTTGTTGTTTTTCCTGCATCTCAATTATTAAAATATAAACACGATAGGTTAATTATGTGCTCGAGAATTTCGTTTTAAATAATAAAATAAGTAAAAATATTTATTTATGTTCGATTACATTTTCCTTATCGCATTAACTCATTGAGACCAAATCTATTATTTGGTTAAGGTTCTCCATCCTCCTACCGACTATATACATGTTTTCGATGGGAAAATGTTGTGCGTAACTCTTTGAGAATGCGATAACTCGAGATTATAATAAAAAACGAGTGTGCTTTAGACCACACGGCTAAAGTAGTACTTCTTTAGCTTCATATATATATGTACGTATGTATAATGTATACTATATATTACCAATATATTTATTTTCCACAAATACTTCAATTTATAATGGGTGTTCATTGATAATACGATACGTAACTCTCTCTTCTATCTTCACTAACTTATATCTCCCTCTCAACTTCCGTTTGCCTTGCCTAATCACACGTTTTCGTAATGCTCTCGTGACATATTCACCAGCTTACTCCCCAAGTCAAGCTTGCGTAAAGAAGTCGTACTTCAATAAAAGCAAGAGTTTTTTAAGATGATAATTAATTAAAGGTTGAATTTTATTAGCCACGTGCGATGTTTCGGTGCTGAACAGTTGTTCAGTTCTAGAACTTATCCGGGGGGAGACGGGGATAGCCGTGTGTCTTAAGGCGGAGAGGGACGGAATGCTGAAACCGAGTTATCGTAAATTGATCTGGGCCGGGGGTGGCGCGTCCCCTCCGGGGTGGCGGCGACGCGGTTCCAAATTTGACAGCGATGGAAATTGGCGGGAAAGATTATTGGTTGAGCGGGCACCGTTCGATTTTTCGTATTTGGAAAAAAATTGAATTTCGTATCGTTGTAGAATGCTATTCAAATATCGAACGTATTTAAATGTTCGATTGTTTCATTGAAATTATCCTGCCAGTAATATTTTATATAAAAATTAGAAGATATGTTTTTATTATAATAAATTAGTTTTGCACGTCTAATGGCTATATACAGGTAATGAATTAGTTTAACCCAATTTTAAATTATTTAAAAACAATGTCGTGTGTTTTTAAATTTGAATCAACAGTTTATTGGATACGAGATACAAAAGTTCTCGGCAACTGGGTCACGTAGGTCAGGGATGGCGGCCCGACTGTAACCAATTGTTTGTTTTCGTTACGTAAATATAAATTACATTACTCGATCGAGTATTTACAATTAAAATAGAATGTTAATCTACTATTGCATATACATATCTCTTTGTGGTATGTATTTTTATAAAGACTTGCACACACAAACGTCTTAATAACAGTATCCGAACGCCTCGAGCGATTTTAAAATAAGAATATCATAACTGGCCAGTGCGATGGGGGAGATTGGGGGGGTGGATTTCGGAAGAACCTTCGCATACCCGTTCTCCTCGTTCCGAAGTTTTTAAAATAAGAAAATTTCGGTGGAGCGTGATATTTTTAAAATAAGAACCTCTTTGGTGGCGTATTCCGTGAAGAGAGATTTTTAAAATAAGAATAGTTTTGGGATACCCCTCCCCCCGCGGTCCGCTGTGCCCCCTCCGTCTGGAGTTTGAAATAAGAATTCGGGGGCCAGATTCGGGTGGTCTCGGGCATATTCGAGGGGTGTCGGGGTGCTCCTTGATGAGAGCGGAGGTTTTTCGTAGAATTTCGTTAGCTCCTTTCGCGAGGGTTCATTGACCGGCGCAGTCGATACTTCGATGAGTGTTACAGTAATTGGATTGGCTTTTGTTTTTATTTTTTTCTCTTCTATTCCTTAAGATTCGTTTTATGTCTCGTGAAGTCTGTATAGGTCTGAATTTCAGTTCCAATCGTATATTTAATATAAAAACATTTAGAATTATATTTGCAAACCCAAAATTATTTAAGTCAACAATTTTAATTTTTTGCTTCTCCTCCTACTTCAAGAATTAATCATCTTTATTGAATACTAACTTTCGCTCACGGCTTCTCTCACGTTAATGTATAATTTGATAATAAAATACGGCTCATGTTACTTACTGTTTATAGGTAAAATCATTTTTTTAAATCAGTTAGATTAGTATAAATATATAGTATAAATCAGTTAGTTTTCAGAAATAAAAAATTCTCTCTTTATGATTAATAATAGTATAGATTATTAATGACATTATCAAGTGAACAATATTATTACAAAATGTCTTGTGACAACTTTAATTTACTAACAAGATGATGGGCCCCATGTTTAAAGTTCATGCTCTATGGTTAGGGTCGCCACGCTTACTTTATAATAAAGTATTGTACGTTATTTCAGGTAATTGTACTCTATACTTTATGTGAACAATAAAATACACGAAAATACTTTATTTGGCATGATTCGGTTTCTTTGGGATTTTGAAAAGTTTATTCATATGTATTTTTTCGTTATTATATTATCTATTCCCGCCTCGTCAGCATACCAGAGACAGTTTTTTCTGTGTTGAATAGCAAATGGCGAGACGAAAGAATTTGATTAAAAACTAATTACTTATTTATTTTAATTTAAATATAGACTGTAAAGATGCTGTGCAATTGTTTAGTAGCGATACTAATTTGATACAAATCGCAAAAAGTAATAAAAACTACGTATTTAAACATAATAATAATAAAAAATAAATTGTACTTTATATTAATACTATGTACTTTTTTTCCTACCTATAATAACCAATGTACCTACTTTATCTACAAAAAAAAGGTGGCAACCCTATCTATGGTATAAATTGCTATACATTTGGCTTGTACACAATAATCAAGCTATGTTAAACAAGATGCCACAAAAATTACACAATATAACGTCAAATAACGCAAGATTATGAATATAAATTATTTACAACACGATAGACTCAGATCTTGCTAAAAAATCGAACTTACAATTGTGGTTACGGCGTAAAAAATTGACCGGCTTTTTAAATACTGACGACGTTTAGAAAATATATTTTAGACTGTGAGAGAATGAGATAGTATATTCTTAACGTACTCGAAACATATATAGAGAGAGGGAGAGAGAGATACGATAAAAATTATAACACATTATTTTCTGTTGTATCGTAGTGGCAATATCGTGCAATTTTGAAAATTATTCTGTACCTACTACTAACACTGTTAATATGTATTAAAATATTACAAAATAATGCTGAAAACTAATGCATAGCACCTCCATAGTATATATATCATTATTTTAAAAATTAATCAGAACACTAATTTTTACTTCTACCGCATCTGACCTCACACTCGATTTTTAAGTTTTATATTGTATAGCTAACCCGTGCCCACTTCGTTTGGCGGTAAACATTTATAAAAAACTACTTCTTGTGATTTAAATATAAAAGTTAGATATATGCTGTCGGTGAGTTTTTTGTAGGAATTATCAAGCTCTACATTTTTTCTCTAGAACTCAATCATATATCTCTCACCGTTAAGGCAGCGTTCGTAAGAAACGTTTTCGTTCGACTGTTTTTTCTCCGACTTACTTTGCAAATCGGACTATAACAATATAATCTTTTCATTTTTCGAGTTAATATATAGCCAATGACACTTACAAATAATGTGGTTTTCTATTGGTAAAACAATTTCCAGAATCGGCTTAGTGGTTTCTGAGATTACCCCCTACAACGCCACAAGCTCACAAACTTTACCTCTTTATAATATTTATATTGTATTTAACGCGCATGAAGTAACGGGCGGTTGTGTACTCCGGTGAAGCTGTTAAGACCTTGCTAGGTCAATGGCGTAGTCCGTTCGAAAAAAATAAAATAACGGGCGATTGTTAGTGATAATATAATTAGGCGATATGTTATTAACAAGACGCAAGCTTATGAACCAAAAATGAAATTTTGGGGTGTAAGGGGTGTCGAATAACATCGAAGACTTGAGACATCCAAGCCAACCTCACCTGCACGTGGTGCACCTTGCTGAATAATGGCGAAAGCGGGGTGGTAGGGTTTTACAGCCTGACTGGGTCGCAACCACCATGTATATGGCGAAAAAGCCCGTCATAGTGATTCGCTTCTGCGGGTCGCGTTTCGGGATCAGCCTGTGCATATCCCGCCTTTCGCAGGCCGGCATGACAGCGGCGATTGGCGATGGATACTGTGTCAGTCGATGGTCGGCATTGTTTTTGTATTGTACTGTGCTTACCTTCAGGCACAGTGCAGTCATTTTGCCGTGCTAAAATAAAAAAATAAAAAATGAAAGCGCTGCAAGGTTAATTATTTGTTAGCGGAAGTCCTTTCTCTGTAATTAACTTTATTAATTTTATAAATATTGTACATAATAATGCATAATTCTAATATAAATATTTAATGATTTATTAATCATAAAACTATTGTTAGATGGTTTTTTTTTAAATTTATGCATATAATAAAAATGTTAATCTAACGTGTCTGTATTTTCTAGATTTTTGTGAAAAAAATTGTTGCAGGTGTCCATGAACAAATAAGAAGATACATTTCAATCATTTTTAGATATGTCTGTCCGTCCGTATATTTGTCTGTCTGTCTGTTGGTTTGAACACGCATCACTGCTAATGAGCTGCGTTCGCGATAAAACATTAGTACATTTAGGCTTTGTTTTATTAAGATCAGTTCACTCTATTAAAAGTTATTGTAATTTTAATGTAATTTATTGTAGCACGGCAAAATGACTGCACTGTGCCTGATAGTAAGCACAGTACAATCCAAAAACAACGGCGACCACCGAGTGACACACTCTTTATCGCTGGTCGCCGCTGTCATGCCGGCTAGCGAAAGGCTGGATATGCACAGGCTGATCCCGAAACGCGACCCGCAGAAGCGAATCACTATGACGGGCTTTTTCGCCATATACACCATGTAACCCGTTGCGACCCAGTCAGGGTATAAACCCTACCACCACCCCGCATTCACCATTGCCTCGTTCGTTATTCAGCAGGGTGCACCACGTGCAGGTGAGGTTGGCTTGGATGT
>MU158905.1:27285-95979 GCA_015888305.1 Antheraea pernyi | reverse complement strand
ATATTTTGTGAAATATGTAAGTTATAGCACACTGTAACCAATGAAGCGAAATAACATAACGAGTTATTTTTTCAGATTGGATCGCGTTCTAGAAATTTAATTTTATTAGCAACAAAAAAAAACGAATGAAAATGAGCAACGAAATAGGAGTTTCTAGCACTGAGGGGGTTGTATTATACGAAGAAGACTCTAGACATCCGATGCATAGCCGTCTTGAATCGAATTGTAGTAGCAATAGTTCATCAGGTAATAGTAGTTGTAGTTGAGTAACAAGTGGCATGTCTTTTTACGAAGATAGTGATGATTCTGTGAAAGATCCGGCCTATGAAGCAGTACAGTCAAGACGTGTAGAATGTTTTGTTCTGAATGTTTGTAGAAAGCATTAAAGTTGGTGTTAAAGAATTTATAGAGTTAATTCCTAAAATCGAATCACACTACATTCTAGCCAAGTCGAAAAGACAATACATTGATGGGAGTCAATTTATTACCGACCTTCATAGGGATTTTTGCGACTTACGTGGAGCAGTAATGAAGAATGTTGCAAAATGGGGGTATTTTTTTCCTTTTCAGAGCTTCCGCTGTGTTTTAGCGCAAAATAACCATTCCACGCTTACGTATTACCGCCCAACGAAGTGGGCAGGGGTCGGCTAGTATAAAATAAAGACCCCCTACCGCGTCTGTCTGTTCCCGATAAACTCAAAAACTACTGAACGGATTTGTTTTTGGATAAAATAATTCACGAGGAACGTTTTGGTATATAATTTGTTACCTGTTGTTTTTTTTTTTAATAATAATTAACACCAGTTTATAGGGTGGCCATATTTATATGAACAATAGAGAATCCACTTAAGGTCTCTCTTAAGGACAATCTTTTTGTCAATTAAAGCAAGGTCTTCTTTACGCGGTTTCCCAGAAACTGCGCGGCCGATTTTGCTGTTTCATTTACTCACACATTATACACATTCATGAAAATATTTTAGTACCTGTATAATATATTTGTATACTGTTACGGACATATAATAAATATCTTTATAGCTGAAGTATATCTAAGTAGAATTGTTTGAAAAAGTTACAATTGTGTTTATCCGAATTGCAAACAACATATTATAACAACCATAATAGCGGTATACTTAAAGGTATCGTTCGGAGATCGCTACAACTATAAACATAGTAAAGAACTTGTTACAAATAGTGACAATTGTTCCGAAGAAAAACAGTTGACAATTGGCAACTGTTTTCGTATTACAATTTTCCCAACCACAGTTCGTCTATGAACTAAACCTTGCAAAGGTTTAAGAATTATATACATGAAAAATATGTAAATCTCTCAGTTGACGTGATTATTATTAAAATCTTAATATATTAAATCCAAGGTACAAAATTTCGTTACATAACGCAGCCTCTAATTCAAATATCAAATTACACGGTAACATTTTGTATCAGCTAAAGTGAATAAACATAAATACATCGCATTTGCACCCTAATTTCATACACATTAGATATCATAATCGCATGCACTAACGAACCAGCACAAACTTATGCAATAAAGCTTTCACTCAAACTCGCTTTAGTTTTGTTTTGTTACCCTAAAACTGAACGCAATAACGTTTGTACAAACAAACAAAATTCATATGTATATATTGTTCAAATATCATAAGATCGTAGTATGGCGGTGTGGTAGTTCTTCGACCTTGCTACTTATTCTCAAGCACCTGTCGTTGTGTTTCAGTACCTCTAAGCATCTTTTATGGTATAGCAAAAGTCGCTAGTCGTGTTTGTTTGTATATACCCTTAGTTCTTCTAAATTTCGCAACGGATTTCTCCGATACGAAATATATATAAGAGTTGTTGATGTATGTATGCTTGGTACACATATATGTTTCTTCAACAACAACAACTCATATATGTATGAATAGTTAGCTTAAGTTAGCTCAGATAGATCGCGAATTGCATGTATCAGGCAGCAGTCAAAGCCGAGGTGTGCCGTGCACCCTTGAGCTAGTTGTCAAAATAAAATCGACTGAATGCCTTAAGCGCTCGCCTTAGTTTCCCGGAGAAGCTGTTAAGACCTTGCTGGGTCAATAGCGTAGTCAGATCGAAAAAGAAAAAAAAAGCAACGGATTTCGATGCGGTTTTGATCAATGCTTAGAGTATTTTTTCCGCAACGTTTCTATGTATAATAAATCTTCTATATATATATAATAAGAATTTAAAAGTAACGTGTTTGTACTTTTAAGATTATCGTGAAAATATTTATTAAATGTGTCTTGGAATAAGTATTAGGATATTACTTATAATAGGATTCATTACAATCATTTTTAGAAATGTCTGTCTGTATGTTTGTTTGTTTGTTTGGACACGCATTACCTACTGCTAAAGTACTGTGTTCACGATAAAACCTCACCAAGAAAATCACAAAGCATATACCGTGTAACATTTACTAGCTTCAATAAAATCGGTTCACTCTATCAAAAGTTATTGTAATTTTAATGACGACGCGACATAAGTACGAGAGAAAAGTCGATAAGTAAATGGACATAATACATTCAGATAATTATATTAATAGCAAAGTAAAAAAAAACAAATTCGGCCACTTTTTTTATAGTAGCACGGCAGAATGACTGCATTGTGCCTGATGGTAAGCTCAGTACAATCCAAAAACAATGGCGACCACCGAGTGATATACTATCCATCACCGGTCGCCGTTGTCATGCCGGCCTGCGAAAAGCTGGATATGCACAGGCTGAACCCGAAACGCGGCCCGCAAAAGCGAATCACTATGACGGGCTTTTTCGCCATATACATGGTGGTTGCGACCCAGTCAGGCTGTAATTATTGCCTTGTTCGTTATTCAGCAGGATGCACCACGTGCAGGTGAGGTCGGCTTGGGTGTCACCAGTCTTAGATGTTATTTGACACCCCTTACACCCACTCTCATTGATAAGCGAACGTAGCCAAACCACGTAATCCTGTCTTGATAATAAACGAAACCTTGACAGAATATATACTTAAATATTCCTCATGAATCACTTTCTCCAATGGTTATAACCACATGAAAATCCGTTTAGTAGTTTTTGAGTTTATTGCAAACAGACAGACAGAGAAACGTGGCAGAGGACTTTTTCTTATAATATGTAGTGATAACCCAAGATTATAAATAAAACGAAAGCCACTAACATTACAAGCTATAATCCCAATCCAAAACCGATATATTATTTAAGTTAGGAATTAAATCTAAATTAAAATTGCCATTTAAAACAAATATTTTAAAAGTTATTATAGATTTAAGATTAGTACGCAACTAAAAAGTATTGCGTTACGAGACAACGAAGGTTCTTTGACTTATAACGTCACAAAGTTCATTCCACCCGTGCGAAACCAGGGCGCGTCAGTAGTAACTTATATTTATCAAAAGCAAAGTATCGTACATCAAAAACCAAGAGATAAATTAAATGTAAACGTAAAAATAAGGTTTTTAATTTTGATTACAAATGTTGTAAATTACAATTGTGTTGATTACACAATTACAATTTTACAATTGTATTGATTACAACGGTTGAGGTTGAGACTCACGGTCTGATTACAATCCCACCGTGGTTAGAGATAAGGCGTTGGGTGATATCTTGGATGTTCATGAATACGCATACGTATAGACGCAAGTACGGTGCAGCTGGCCCTGCCATAATGGACGCGGAATGCGAAGTGATAATGTAAAATTAATTTAAAAACAGAGTTGAAAGAAAGCAGATTCTTTGTACAAGACCGATTTTTATGAATCTTTTAATGCAGTGAGACGTAAGAAGTACTGGAGACTATATATTCATGAGAAAGTTATAGAATAAGGAATAAGATATCGATTATATATGATTGTATATTTTTTGGTTCACCATTGACGAAGTCGAAGAATTATATAAGAAAAGATTTTATTATGACCACTTTACATTGTTTTTTTAAATAATCTCTGTATTACTTTGTTTTAGGGATATTAACGTAAGATGTGGTAACTTAAATGAGTCTTAGCTTGAAGTGATTTAAAATTGGTTTGATTACAAACGCTGCACGTCCGACAATTAATGTGATCAAAGTCTACAAAATTAGTAATTATTTTTGTTCTATCTATATTTGTATTACGTTTGTATAATACTTCATGTGTTAAGGATTTTAAAGTTTTTAGCCAAACAAATAGAGAAGCAATATTTTCAGTTATGTTGACACGCGAATGATTTTTTTCTAGTAAAATTTCTTATGGCACGGTAGGGAAAATTTTTCGTTACAAGTTAAAGATAAAGATATGTATTTCATGTATGTAAGTCTTTTAGTATATAGTTTATGAGCATTCTCATATATGTATACATATTTATACAGATATAAGCCAAAGAAGTTGCACTTCCTTCGCGTGTAGGTACCTACACACTGAAACAATGCTTTTCGCATTATGATAATTTCCTTTTTGCGTTAAGTGGTACTTATAAAGTGAAATAAATAAATACGAAAGTAACTCGTGATAATAAATGCGACCATTGTGGAGAGATGCATTGGACGTCCGCGACGCGCATGCGTCCTACTGCCTCACTGCCAAACAACCTGTTGCAACCGGACCGACGTGCACTGATGCAACTAT
The DNA here is from genome assembly GCA_015888305.1 of Antheraea pernyi. Lineage (NCBI taxonomy): Eukaryota > Metazoa > Arthropoda > Insecta > Lepidoptera > Saturniidae > Antheraea > Antheraea pernyi. The sequence continues at coordinate 91,358 of MU158905.1, read as the reverse complement.
TCTCTCCCAAATCGACGTCTAAATTCATAAAATCACGTCGATTCAGTTCAATCCAACGTTGGAAACACAATAACAACAAAATATATACAGCCGGTTACCGAAAGTGCGTAAATAAAGACGATCAGTGAATTTTTAAACATTTTAAAACGAGAATTTAAAACATACGTCTGAAGGAAATCTCTCGTGCGTTCCGTGTCTTAAAGACTTTACCAGTGAAGTGAGTGAATTAATATATAGGGTGCTTTTTTAAATATTAGTAAAATATTTGCATATATTTAAAACAGTAGTTCCTGTTACATTTAAGTGATATATTCGCTAGTGTTCATTTAAAAATAATATTGCTATTAAGGTCTTAAAGTTCGCGAAGTAAATTTTTTTTTGACTAACTTCGGAACAGAAATTCGGAATTCCGGAAGTCCGGAAGTGGTGTGGAAGTTTAGAGACTTCGGTTGCGACGGAGTTCGGAACCCGCCGAGCAACAAGTGTCCGCCTGATGTTTTATCCGGTAAATGTGGAACTGTTATACGATTTTGCATGCCCGGTTTTGCCGGATTATCCGTTTTACGTGTACCCGGTTTCTGGTAGACGCGACATCTCAGTTTCGTTTTGTTTCTTTGATTGACTATGTGTTGTAACAACTGCAGACAAGCTTGGAATATTTTTAATTTGTTGTTAATTATTTATATTTATAAGGTTTTTTTTGGTCGGGTTCCTTAAAGGGGCGGGGCGTCTTTCTTTTGTTTTAAGATTGTGTCACACGCCATCTTAGGTCGACGACAAAAAAAGTGTCATGGCGTTTCCATGACTTTTGTTCTAAATTTAGTTTTTAAAGACGCTAAGCTACTTGGCTTCTTTAGTATCTATGTGCGTTCGATATTAATTTGCTGATAAGGAATCTGATAAGCTTTAGATATGTAACTTATTCAATAAGTATATCTAAGTTTAAGAGATGGAAAACATGTTTCTTGTAAAGTGTTACGCAATATGCCACCCACTGACACACTACCCTAACAACCCCTAACAACTATATAGGTAAAGACTTCGTATTTATTATAATTATATAACTTAATTGAATTTTGTAACTCTTAATTAATTAATTAATATATAGGTAAATTTATAATGGGTTGCCGTTATGCGAGCATCACGATAAACCTGTTACATAGATTTCGATCATTTTTTTTTTACTTTTGTTTTCCATTTTTATTTTTGCCAACCAACCAACCTTCTAATAGATTATTACTGCCATAGTCGAGTAAGTAATTATATTAAAAGTATCATGCGATCATGTCAATGAACTAACAAGATGGTGCCGCTCTTGTTAGAACTTTCTAGGGAGTTTTTGTGGCAAGTCAGAATCCATGCACCTTGGTATTATTTCCCATCCACATCACTTGTACACAATCAAACCACCAATCTATACTAAAATTATAAAGTTCGTGAATTTGTGAGTTTGTGACGTTGTGAGTTTATGACGTTGTGAGTTTGTGACGTTGTAGGAGGTTATCTCAGGAACTAATGGTCCGATTCGAAAAATTCTTGCAGTATTATATAGCTTATTTATACAGGATGGTTATATATCATCACGCTAAAACCAATAGGAGCGGAGCACCATTGAAGGATGTTTCAAAATCGGGGCTTTTTCCCTCTTGAGAGCTTCCGCTGCGTTTTAGCGTTAGGCCAAAGTAACTGTTCCACGCGTACGAAGCCGCGGGCAGAGGCTAGTATTACATAACATATAAAATGCACTAGATAAAATTCTAAGATTCCGCCAAAAACTCATTATTTACTTTTATTGCCAATAAGACACTTATTAAAAAATAAAAACAATTACCACTTAATAGCTTCATTTAATACAAAGTTATAAAAGTTTTCTTAAGCACCATACATTCAGAAATGTGTTCTTTGCCGTTAAAGAAGTGAAGCAAGCGGTGTGGTGCTTATGTAGCCTCAATACACCATTATTAATATCATTATAAATGTATGTAAGTCCGTTTATATGTTTGTTTGTAACGAGTCCACATCTTAACTATACAATAAATCGTCACGAAATTGCATTCACGTTGTAAGGTATACAGAAAAGTAAATATAACTACATAGATACTTCTCTCTCGTACTTAAGTCGCGTCGACATTAAAATTACAATAACTTTTAATATACCGAACCGATTTTAATGAAACCAAGACTAAACGTTACTCGCGGATATGCTTTTTACTTTTACTGATGCTTGTTCAGTTCAACATTTTTTTTTAACTAAAATATAGACACGTTAGATTTACCTTCCTATTATATTTATAGATCGTTATCATTATCAATCAGATTTAGCGTATTTACCATCTTAGAGTAGATACATCATCTTTAACATTAAATGAGATTATGGTTACTAGAAACTTATGTATCAAAGACGAGCGGAACTGTAGACAAAAGCTTGTTAATATATAATCAAGTGCCAGATCCAAATAATATAAATACTATTATATATGTATATCCTACTTATTTTGAAACATTTCCTACATTCATCTATAGTGATATTGTTAAACTGTGCATCTTTGTATATAAATTTCTTTTGTGTATGTCACTGAACTCCTCCAAAACGGTTGGACCGATTTTTATGAAATTTTGTGTGCGTGTGTGTTCCAGTGGATCCGAGAATGGTTTAGATTCAGTATTGGACTCGGTAGGTGCCGCTGCGGTTGACTTTTATGACTTTTTTTTTATTAAGGCAGGACAACGTTCGCCGGGCCTGCTAGTATTTATATAACTATGCTATGTATATTCCTAATATATTATCTTCTTCTATATCTGTAGATATAATAAGATGTTCGTGAAAAAATTTGTTGCAGGTGTCTAAGAATAAGTAATAGCATACATTTCAATCATTTTTAGAAATATCTGTCTGTCTGTTTGTATGAACACGCATCACTGCTAAACTACTGGGTTCACAACAAAATCTCATAAAGAAAATCATAAATCATATTCTGGAGAGTAGCAAAGTCTTTGTTTCACTAGAATCGGTTCACTATATCAAAAGTTATTGTAATTTTAATGACGTCGCAGCGTAAGTGCGAGGTAAAGTAGATGTAAATGGATTTCTCTACACATTCAGATGACTTTATTAACCACTGTTTTTTACATAACGTGCTTTTCGGGATTTATTTATATATTTTTTTTGTCATATTTGGTAAACGAACAGATGGATCACCTGTTGTTAAGTGATCACCACCGTCCATAGACACTAACAACACCAGAGGAGTCACAAGTGCGTTGCCACCCTTTGGGGGGAAGGGTTAGGGGAGGGAGAGAAGAGAGGAAAGGGGAGGGGAGGTCGACCTCCGGCGCTCTCACTGATCGAACGAAACGCAACAATGCAAGCACTGTTACTTCACGTCGGTTTTCTATGAGAGGGTGGTACTACCCCGGGCGAGCCGACCCATTCATGCTGAAACCAGTAATAGCTTCAGCGTGGCTCTACCACCATTAAGACAACTATGTTGACTTGTTGCTATTTTAGATTATTCTACGTTGTTACACTGAATATTTGACATTAAGTTTAAACCGTGCGTTTGTTACACTTGAGATTGGCGAAATTGCCTACTTAGCCAGAGGCTTTACCGAAAGAAAAAACAACGCCCGATGAGTTAAGAAATAATAAACAATGGATAAATTTCTCGATGGTTTAGGTAAATGTTATGAAATTTTTCGTTTGTCAGCGACAGGGGACGTCGTGGCACGGCTCGACGGCCAAAATACGTGGGCCGCGGGTTTGTATCTGACACGTTTGATTCAATTGAAGGTTCGTAAACAGTTCTCTATTGGAATTAACATTATTATTATTATATCATTCGATTTGTTTTTCATTTGACTTTATTATTGTTTACGTTAGTATCTATATATGTAAATTATTAATCAATTGTTGAATATATGTATAAACGTATAACTTCAGAACAGCTGATTGGCTAATTATTTTTCGTTGTGTCTGCAAATGAGTCGTTACATTTTAAAATGACCTACTGCAATTTTAACAGTTTCTAATATTTTTTTTCGAACTGACTTCGCTATTGACCCAGCAAGGTCTTAACAGCTACACCGGACTACTAAGGCGAGCGCTTAAGGCATTCAGCTGATTTTATTTTGACAACTAGCTCAAGGATGCGCGGCACACCTCGGCTTTGGCTGTTGCCTGATACATGCAATTCGCGACCTATCTGAGCTAACCTAAGCTAAGCTAACTATTCATACATATATGAGTTGTTGAAACATATATGTGTACCAAGCATACATACCTTAACAACTCTTATATATATTTTGTATCGGATAATATTCTAAACTATTTCAGTTTGATAAGTGAGAAAAATAAAACCCTTCCACTTGCATGTGTAAGCGTGTATGCATGCACGTGTTTGGAGGTGATATGAGCATATTTACGTCATTTTTTGAGATCTTCAAATATTGTATATTTAAAATAGGAACACCATAAAAACTAAAAACCTTATGAACGGTAAAATTTGAACTTCGTTCGCGGCGCATAAACAATGGAAATCTTAAAAAAATAAAAAGTGTGTGTGTGTACTTATGTGCACGCGTTAGAAGTTATACTTCTTTGGCGTAACAAAATAAAAATCTTTTCAACAATTTTATCTTTCGCCTTATTTTACATTTGTAGAATAAAAGACACTAACAATAGAAAAAAGTTATTTAATACATTGAAAGTTTTAATAGAAATAAATTTAAACAAAAAATACAAAGAAACAAAATATTGACTATAGCTAATTTCAGTTTGTCGGTTTTTCGTGACGGTGTGCGCGCGCATCGTAAAAATTTACTCTCATCATTTTTCCCTATCGCGCCAAAATAACTATGACTTTAATGGTCAGAACAAAGCTTGTATGGATTAATTGAAGAATTGAGTTAGAAACGTATATAGATCGAAATATAGATTTTAATTTAGATTACACAGTTAACAGGAATCTAAACACATCTTACGTTAAAATCCATCAAATCATTTAGTCTACAGAATGTATCAAAGATTTCAAATACGTTACAGCGATCTATGTTCAATCTATGCTCAAGGACAAGTATTAGGCAGCAGAGCTGTATCAGCCGGTCATATACGGGGCCCACGACCCCCACGGGTTCAACATTTGTGAGTCAAAATTCATAAAATATTAATCATAACCTCAACTTGTTATCAATATGGGATGTTCGTAATTACTAAATAATGGAATTTTTTTTTAGGCGCGATGAGCTATATTTTTGGCAAGATTTTTTTTTTAATCATAGGAGGCAAACGGACATGTGGGTCTCCTGATGTTAAGTGATCACCACCGTCCATAGACACTTGCAACGCCAGGGGAATCGCAAGTGCGTTGCCAGCCTGTGTTGGGGGAGGGAGTTGGTCCTCCGGCGCTCTCACTGACCGAACGAAACGCAGCAATGCAAGAACTGCTACTTCACGTCGGTTTTCTGTGAGAGGGTGATACTACCCCGGGCGAGCCGTCCCATTTCATGCTGAAACCAGTAATAGCTTCAGCGTGGCTCTACCACCTACCAAACCAGATGATTTTGCTTCATGACATGCTAGTAGGCGTGACCGACCGTGTTGCGTCAAACTTGTGCAGCCCGTCATAATGGGCATTGGTTTGTAAACTTTACAAAAACGTTTATAATTATTGCTCCATGTACCAATAGATGTGAAATCCAAGGTAATATTAGTAATTTCAATATACTCATTATAGAATGAATATTGTTTTGAGTGTTCACTTCTGCTGACAGTCCTTATGGCTGCTTCGAAAGAGGCATTCCACATTCCACCCAATCTATCCAAATGGTATAGAAATTAACATTGTACAAGGAAGGACGGATCATAGCCCTAAATAATTACAAGAACAGATCCATTTAACAATGTACATATTTACAGAAAAATGTGACCATAACATTCAATAACAATTACGCAACTGACAGACAGTTCGCTTCAATTATTGTCCAAGTGCACACAAACCGCATTTTTGTACCGAGAATAAGATTTACTAGAATAGTCTCATTAATAAAATAAATATAGGCAAAGATAAAAGTGTTCGATACATTTTTCTCTTCTGCTTGTCAATCGGTATTCTTTATTTTGTAGTGGTTAATAGTTCTATTGATGAGTAATTTAGTGTTACGTATAAAAAAAAATGAAAATATATTTTACCTTTTTGTGTAATGAAAAGTGGTGGGGGTAAGCACTGTGTCGGGTAGAATGTTAAAAACACCGATTCTAAGTAACGTCGGGCGCAGTCAGTACTTGGATGGGTGACCGTTTGGGAACAACCTGTGACGTTGGCTTTTTGTTGTATTTTTTATTTAATTAATTTTCAATTAATTAATTAATTGTATGGTGGTAGAGCCACGCTGAAGCTATTAGTGTTTTCAGCATGTATAGGTCGGCTCACCCGGGGTACTACCGAAACACCCACGTGTGGTAACAGTGCTTGCATTGTTGCGTTTCGTTCGGTCAGTAAGCGCGCCCTCCTTCCCTTCCTCCCAAACACAGGCTCGCAACGCACTTGCGACTCCCCTGGTGTTGTTGCTAGTATCTATTGACGGCGGTGATCACTTAACATCAGGTGACCCGCCTGCTATGATTTACCTTCTATGATATAAAAAATAATGTTTCCCTGTATTACAAAAGTTTCACTTCTATCGTGAGTCTTTACGACACACCCTGTTCTTTGTTCTATACCTTCAAGGAGTCTAAACCTTTTTTTATAATTCTCTACTAGCTTTTACCCGCGGTTTGATGAGTTTCAAATAAGATATTTGTCTGTGTAAGTATTTTGCGGGATGTAGTTCAATTATTTTGCATAAAAGAATTATTTTGGAATAAATAACGTACAACAAGAATTGTTATGTATCACAAAAACTCAGTGGAAAGTTCTAAAAATGGCGCCAACATTGTGTTATGATATCACCAAAACTTGCTTACTATAAAATGTGACACAAAAAACTCCGAAACAGGCATATAAGACGTTATGAGGGCATATTTTGCCTGTTCATTCCAAAGAATCATCCATTGTATTGTTTATTTTTAATTTTTAATAGACAACTAGCGGACCTGGCGGACGTTGTCCTGCCTTGATAATAAAAAAAATCCTAAAAGTCAACCGCAACGCCACCTACCGGGTCCAACTGTGAATCTAAACCATTCTCGGATCCACTGGAACACGCACAGAAAGTTTTATTAAAATCGGTCCAGCCGTTTAGAAGGAGTTCAGTGACATACACACGGACAGAAGAAATTTATATATAAAAATTTAGTGTTATAATGTATTCTATGTAATAGTAAATGTCACAAACGTTTTTAATGGATGCACAGAGATGAGTCAATTCCAGACATCACTGTCGTTCACATATTGATCCACTCTATAATCGCCTTTTGACACCAAAACCCGCTTGATATGGCGCTTAAATTTGCAATCCGGCAAATCGGTAATATCCTTTGGGACTTTGTTGTAAAATCTAACACTATTTCCCAACAAAACTGTTACTGGTTTTACTAAGTCTAAAACGTGGGACAACCAGTTTGTCACAGTTTCTAGTATGTGCTGCCGGGCCTAGTAGTGGCGGGATTTTTACGAAATCTAGCTTTTCTAGGTTCTTACGGACTTACATTAAATTGTCAAGAATGTATTGGGAGGACAGAGTTACACACGCACAGAAGAAATTTATATATACAGATTAGTGCCATTGTCTAGTAGGTAATAATACTGCAAGCTCCTTGCGATCATTTCAATGAACTGATAAGATGGTGGTCCTCTTGTTAGAACTTTCCAGACAGTTTTTGTGTCAAGTCAGAATTCATGCCTCGTGGTATTATTTCCGATCCACTTCACTTATGCACAATAACTGAACTATATTACGTAAAACACCACCAATATTACTGTTCCTGAAGGGTAAGTCAAATCTACATTAAGACGAGCAAAGCAGTGAGTAAAAGCTAGTAAGATGTATAAAAACGATTCGGATACAGCAGAGGTTCCAAAACGTTTTCTTATACAGCACTTTCAAAATTTAGCTGGTGTCGATGAACTCCTGCAGCTACAATTTCATTATAATATTGTTGGAAATAAATGTAAATGTCGGGTAGTTATACTTCGACGGCCTATATAAGGAGCGGCGCTCACCGTGTTCACTCACTGTTTCGGTGGCCGTCGTAGAGTGCAGTAGCTCTATACGAACTCGTGTCGAAAGTGATTAATTTTTAGAGTTTATTCTTAACAGTTTATATCTAAATAGGCCAGTTGTCGTTTTTAATAATCAACAATTGTTCTTATTTCTAACAGTATTAATAAAATTAAAATTAAACATTAATACCTTAGCATAACTTCTACAATAAAACCACAAAGTGGTCGTTGGTTAATATGGAATATATGTTTTTACAAGTAAGTCGTTGAGCTTCTTAAAAGATAATATTTTAAGAAGTCAAGCCAACAGTTTAGTTCTTCACTATCGAAAGCAAATAAATTTTCATTTTACGAATTGTGAACCCCTATTTTTTTCACGCCAACGTAAACCCCCGTCGAGTCTTTTGTGAATTCGGAATCCATCTGGACCAACTTGAGAACCAATGGGCTATAGTAATAAAAACCTAGAGAATTGTAGGTCAGTTAACAACATGCAACACCGAATTTATGAATATATTTCCCCTTATTTCGCAAACATTAATATTTTCCTCTTTATATCATTGTGTATATAATTCAACGTATTTACAGTAAACTACAGCTATTAATAACTAGAGGTCATTGACCGGACTTATTTTATCATATGTCATCGAAAACTGATATACAACTAAATAATAAAAATAAAAACAAGATAAGTTGTAGTTGTCAAGAGTTTTCTATTGATTATAGCTTAGTATTTTTCTGTATGAACGATAAAGAATATAGAAAACTTCAAAAGATGTTATTGAAATGAAATATACTGTATGACCGGCCGTATTGCGCATGCGCGGCTTGAGTCAGACTCGCAACGCTTAGTGTAGGGGCCTCTGTGAACCTAATATTGATATTTTGTATTGAAATTGTGCAGCCCATTATGTGTTTCATTAATTATTAATAAAATGTATATAACTAATTGTTCAGAGCGCGAATAGCTGTGAAAAACCAGAGTAATGATAATAATTCCAATTTACAAATTATGAAAAACATATAATTCATACTATAACTAATTAAAAAATTCAAAACAAAACCCAGTTATTTTGTTGTATTGAGTTTTCATTTCTATTCGCAGTTTTTAAATTCGCCTCGATTTTTTGTCAAATAAATTGATTAACCTTTTTTTTTTATTGTAGCACGGCAAAATGACTGCACTGTACCTGATCGTAAGCACAGTACAATCTAAAAACAATGGCGACCACCGGGTGACAAGTATCCATCGCCGGTCGCCGCTCTCATGCCGGCCTGCGAAAGGCTGGATATGCACAGGCTGATCCTGAAACGCGATCCGCAAAAGCGGATCACTATGACGGACTTTTTCGCCATATACATGGTGGTTGCGACCCAGTCAGGCTGTAAAACCCTACCCCCCCGCTTCCGCCATTGCCTCGTTCGTTACTCATTACTGTAAATTTCATTATAACTGCTTAAAGGTTATGGAAAAAAAACTCAATATATATAAACTATATAGCTAAAACTCTGAAGAGATCTCGTTCTACCAGTACCTAAAACCCTTATCAGAGTTGGTTTAGCTGTTTCTGAGATTAGTCCGGACATACAGCAGACACAATTTTATTTATATGTATAGATATATTTAATAGTACATGAGTTGTATAAAAGCTGCAAAGTAAGGGCCGACTTATGGACTATAGAGGCAAAGAGTGTACGTCAAAATGCGTTTAGGGTGATGCTACAGTTGCATCAGGGTTGGTTATTGTTCAACAAGTTTTTAAAAAAAATTTAAAGTTCACAAAAATTCTATCACACTCCCATTCTCTTACAGCAGTTATATTAGATTACATTTACAAGATTATTTCGAAGTAACCTTTGACTATGCTAGCGCCATTTTGTAGGGTCTTGGAACTATTATTTAGTGCTTATAGCTGGACACCTTTTCAACGTGTCCCCATGTGAGACAGCTCTCCTTACCTCTACACTCCATAGCGCGACTTATAATTCGACAATTGAAAACGTAACTGACATTTAATTCTACCTATAGATGATCATACCGAATCTTTTTTTGTTTTAATGTCTATAGACATTTTTTACCGCCTGTGCTTCTATACGATTTATCCTTACTAATATTGTTTGATTGTTATGCCTTCATAACTACTCAACAGGTCATAATTATTTATGTTTATGTTATATATATATAGGGTGTAAGGGGTGTCGAATAACATCAGAAGACTTGAGACAGCCAAGCCAACCTCACTTACACGTGGTGCACCCTGCTGAATAACGAACGAGGCAATGGCGAAAGCGGGGTGGTAGGGTTTTACAGCCAGACTGTGTCGCAACAACCATATATACGGCGAAAAAGCCCCTCATAGTGATTCGCTTCTGCGGGTCGCGTTTCGGGATCAGCCTGTGCATATCTAGCTTTTCACAGGCCGGCATGACAACGGCGACCGGCGATGGATAGTGTGTCACTCGGTGGTCACCATTGTTTTTGGATTGTACCATGCATACCATCAGGCATAGTGCAGTCACTTTGCCGTGCTACAATAAAAAAAATTAGTAGTTTACATAGGTACTTTCTTTCCTGAGCGATAAGTCAAATCTGTATTACCGCGAGTGAAGTGAAGCTAGTATATATTATAAGTATAGTTCACAGCCCTGGTCAATGAAGAGCACTACGCTCAAACGTGATTGTATACAAGCTAGTCGCTTCCATTCGATCTTAATCTATGATAGACACGTAGGCAGAGAACAACGCGGAAAATCATGCTTCATTCTAGAGTATTAAAATATGCTCTATTTTATTACATAAGTACCTACTATTAAGTAGTACAAAGCTTCGAACTGTAGTGGATCTTAATTTGAAGGATGCTATTTACGTAAAATCTTTATAATTAATGACCCTACGTTAGAAACGGGCATTCAACTTTTGTAAACTACTATCAACCCCAAGGGAGTTTTTGACGTGATCTTGGAATGTCGTGTGGTGGATTTTATATTTTAATTTGTTTCTATATTATGTAATATTGGTAGTATTTTACGTAATATAGTTCGGTTATTGTGCACAAGTGAACTGGATGGGAAATAATAACGCGGAACATTGATTTTGACTTGTAGGTGGTAGAGCCACGCTAAAGCTACTTCTGGTTTCAGCATGAATGGGTCGGTTCGCCCGGGGTAGTACCACCCTCTCATAGAACACCGACGTGAAGTAACAGTGCTTGCATTGTTTCGTTTCGTTCGGTCAGTGAGAGCGCCGGAGGCCCACCTCCCCTCTCCCCCTCCCTTCTCCCTCCTCCTCTTCCCCCTTCCTCACACAAACACAGGCTGGCAACGCACTTGCAACTCCCCCGGTGTTGCAAGTGTCTATGGACGGTGGTAATCACTTAACATCAGGTGACCCACCAGTTCGTTTGCTTCTTATAATATAAAAACAAAAAACTTGCCACAAAAACTCCCGGTAAAGGACTAACAAGACGGACACCATCTTGTTGTTAGTTTATTGAAATGACTGCAAGAAACTTGCAATATCATTAACTACTCGACAATGGCAGTAACAATCTAATAGAAGATTGGTTGCCAAAAAAAAATTAGTCACGACTCCGTTCATATTTACAGTATAAATTTTCATAACATAAAAGTCTAACGCCATCTAGTGGCAAGTTATGTTTAACACAGACCCCCGCTAACTACCACCCACAAGTCCTGGCAGCTGTACTTCAGTGCCCGTCGTCCTATAGGCTTAGTGTGTTTACCATCTCAATTTCTAAAATACGATAAAATACAGTCACACCCCATACACCATCATATACACGACCCCATACCACCCCGAAGATATCAAATTTACATACATTACCCGGTATTTGCTTCGCCACTTCGGGGAGTAGAGTGAGACGTCTAACTAAGATCGTATCACTTTAATTTAGTAGAGCGCTATCTCTATCGCACAGCGCAATTCTATCGATAGACATGGATAGCACTATACGTAACCGATCTTGCAAGCACTGTTACTTCACGTCGGTGTTTTTGTGTGTCGGGTGGTAGTACCCCGGGCGAGCCGACACATTCATGCTGAAACCAGTAATAGCTTCATCGTGGCCCTACCTTCTCCATGAGCAACCACTCACCACATATACCTATTAAAGTTTATTTATAAGTTTTTATCCAGAAAAATTGCTGTTTCGAAGGTATAAGTCAAAAATAAATTACCAGGAGTGAAGACGAGTGTACTCCCAGTATTTTATACAAATAAATCTATACTAATATTATAAAGTTGGAGGGTTTGTTTGTTTGCTTGAACGCGCTAATCTCAGGTACTACTGGTCCTATTTGAAAAATTATTTCAGTGTTAAATAGCTCATATATCGAGGAAGGCTATAGGCTATATGATCGCGCTAAGGCCAACCGGAGTGGAGCACTAATGAAGAATGTTTCATAATCGAGTTTGATTTCCTTTTGAGAGCTTCCGCTGCGTTAGCCGTTAGCTCAAAGTGACTATTCCACGCGAAGTCGCGGGCAAATGCTAGTAAGAGGATATATAATAGTATTTTATAGTCATATCAAACGAACTTATTCATTTTAATTGCTCCTGATTTGAAACATACGAATTAATGAACTGAGTTTAATTAGGCGAATTGAAACGGGGCGCTCAAACGCTTGTAACCTTGTTTCGAATTGCCCGTAAAAGATGGCACTGAATCTTTACTACAATTATGTATTAATAGCTTTGCCCGCGGCTGCAACTGTCTGGAATAGTTACTTTGGGCTAATGCTAACACGCGGCGGAAGCTCACAAAAGGAAAAATAACACGATTTTGAAACATTCTTCATTAGTGCTCCACTCTTATTAGTCTTCGTGTGATTATATATAGCCTATAGTCTTCCTCGATAAATGAGCTATCTAAGACTGAAAGATTTTTTCAAATCGGACCAATAGTTCCTGAGATTAGCGCTTTCTAGTAAACAAACTCGTCAGATTTATAATATTAGTATAGATATAGAAGTATAGATAGATTGCATTAGACGTTAATAAATATATATTTAAAGCTATGATAGCTCAGTAGTTAACGTAAAATCGCTTCGAACGAAGATTCGAGTCCTAGCGAGTGAGCCGCCGCTTTCGCTGGAGGAAAACGTAGTTATGCAGATGAATCTATAGCATGATGGTAAGACCTTTCCCAAACCCGCTAACTACCACCCTCAAGTCCTGGAAGCTGTACTTGACTGTCCGTCGTCCTCTAAGCTTAGTGTGTTTACGATCTCAAATTCTAAAATACGATAAAATACAGTCACACCCCATACACCATCATATATATGACCCCATGGCATCCAGAAGATATCAACAGACATTACCCGGTATTTGCTTAGCCACGTCGGGGAGTAGAGTGAGACGTTCAACTATAATCGTCTCTATCGCACAGCGCAATTCTATCGATAGACAAAGATAGTACTACTATACGTAACCGATCTCTGTCTTATTTTTGCTCTCTCTATATATTGCTGAATTAATGTTGGTTAAGTATTTTATAAATTATACTCACACTAATAAACAACAATGCACACATATACACAAAATAGACGAATTGGTTGTTTTACCACGATTACATTACCACGAATTTATTTTCAATTATAGACGACTTTGTGTTAAATTAAGGTGACGTTCCTAATAAAACGTAGGCTAAGATAAGTTCGCAAAACTGAAATGAACGAGGTGAATACAAGCGCGAGCACACACACTAACGCGCCTGTACGTATAAGAAAGACTGCATTCTGTCAGTGTAGTGGTGTATAGCGCGACCAAACAATTTTAATACTAGAGATTTACTTTCATTCTAAGATTGCTTTTCGGTAGATTTTATGGGTTTTCTATTCAATTAAATTTTATGGATTGAACACTAGTAAAGATTTTAATGTAGAACGAATTTAGGAATGTGGAATATCTCACAATTGTTGAAAAAATAATTAGTAACATACCTGGGTTTTTTAATTGAATTAGTAGTATATATAACATTGATTAATTAAGATTGTTTCAATTATTATTTCGATACTTTATTTAAAATGATTTAATATCCAACAGTATCTTTCATAGGATCCGATCTATTTGAGAGCGTAGGATATTGTATGATATAATAATTAAAATGAAATGTGCCAAAAATATAAATTATGTAATTCTATTAATATTATAAATGAGAAATTATCAGAAGGTAATGTATGGTATCATTATTTATAAAGATAGAAAAGCAAAAGAAGTTGCGGGCCGCTGTTCTACTAACAGTTGTAACATAATGAAGTTTTATTTCAATTGATGAATTTATCTCCAAATAAAACGCAGTTTTCTATGGACAATAAAAATATCATATAATTACTCTTAAGTTACGTAGAATGTACTTATAATTTACCTAATGTTATTAAATGAGAAAATCCTGTATATACATATACACAAATACGCACACCGATATATATATGTATACCGAAACATAACGATTCAAACGTTTTAAATGATGTTTTGTTGCTAGATAAATTGTTACTTTACAAGTTTACCTAGGCCTTACCTTGCGTAAGCCTTAGGTACCTTTTTCTTCTTTTGCATGATACCTAGTGAAATAGATACATAAGTTTGTTTTTGTTTTTACAATTCTCTATTATGGATACGCACATTAGATAATCTCCGACAGGATATATTATTTTACTATTTAAATGTGGAAAAGGAGTTTTTGGCGGGATCTTGGAATATCATAATAGATTTTCTGTTTTGTTCATAACCTTATGTTATTTGGCTTTATATTTCGTAATATTGGCGGTGTTTTATTTAATATAGTTTGGTTATTGTGAACAAGTGGAGTGGATGGGAAATAATGCCACGGAGCATGGGTTCTGACTTACCACAAAAACTCCCTGGAAAGTTCTAACAACACTGTCACCATCATGTTAGTTCATTGAAATGGTCGCAACAAACGTGTAATATCATTATCTACTCAACAATGGCAGTAATAATCGAATAGAAGATAAATAAACGTAGAAAAATAAATAAATCGATAATTTTGTTATTCTTTTCGACGCTAGTATCAAGAATGTATGATCCGGCGTTCTCGGTCGCAGTAAATACAAGGTAATGGCTAAGTACGCACGCTGTCTAGTACGGTGTGCGCCGTCTGTGCAGTCCCGCCTATGCACAATCGGTAGAGAGTCGCATTTCCGTTCCCACCATACAACAGGACCACAACACGCGACGTAACCGCTAAAAACCTCCAAAAAAGTAAAAAAACACAGGAACTCTAATTAACAAATTTAAAAATAATAAATATTTTGGTCACAGACTATATTTTATTAAACAAATGAGAAATTTTAAATTAATATACTCCATATCATTCGCGTAGTGGTTTCAAAGTTTAAGCATATAAAGAGGATATTTTTGGGATTCTAGTGAGTTTTTTCCGTATTTTCCCCACGTTTTTATAAGTGCGGTCATATCCTGCGACGTAAGACATATCACATGGTAACTTAGGGCCCGAACTATATTTTTATTTAGCGATATTAAAGAATTATATTATTATAATATTGTTAATAACAAAGAATATTTTGTGGTAAATTATAATACGAATGTGTTATGATGGTAATTCTTCAGTGACAGTGTCTACAGTTGTGAAGTGAATGGATTTGTGATTGTTTTACATGTCGTGACAGCTGTTTGTGTGGAACTGGTTTTTTTTTTCTTCTACTTTTTTTTTTGTTTATAAAATTACCACCGCAGTGTCAAACTGGACGGAGGAGGAACCGACCACCCCTGACGCATGTGAGTACTGATTTGATACGACGTTTCCATGTTCTAAATTTAAACAAAGAACTTTTTAATATCGTAGGCACTGGAACTCGGTCTTTTAAGTCCTTGGACTTTAGAGTTTGAGTTGTCTAACATTTGAAACGATTAAATGCTAAATTAAATTGGATGCCCTTAATCTTGTCTTCTTGTATCCCACGTATTAGTGTGCGTGTATTAACTCAGTGAACTAAGTCATAACGGTCCTTAATGTGCGTATCGTTCACGCATATTTTTTTGTGTATTTTCTTGCGAATCTCCCCTCCATCACTCCCCACCTATGCTCGTTATCGTTTATCTGTCCCACTCTTTTTCTATAACTACCTCGTTTTATGTTGCGGTTGTGGGAGTGTGCGTACTGTATGCGTGTGTGTGTTAATAAATTGCAACCTATATTTCCATCGAAGGCCAATGACGGCATAGATCATTTGTTTATTTTACTTTTTTTCTAAATTATTATACCAAAATGAAGCATCTATTACACAATGATTAACATTACAAAATATTCGCTTTTCATTTAAATGAAATTTGGCTTTGACGTGATTTTATTTGATTTATTTCAATATTTTGTATGATTTATTGTTATTTAAACCTTTCGATTAAATGTATAGATAATATTACATAAATATACAAACTATTTAGTGGATTAATTGAATTTTATTGACTCCGGAATCTAGAACGCGTGATTGTAGGCTAAAATAAAGCCGACGGCATTTTGGCGTGCACCGTTTTTAAAAAAGAATGACTTTTTTATTAATTTAATCAATGAAATTCGTAGTAGTTATTTAAATATTTTACAAAATTTACGAATAATCTATAGTTTATTATAATATTGTTAGAATGAATCATTTCTTACTTCGATACAGTGCAAATCTATACAATTGTTTTATTTTGTAGGAGTTTATCTCTGGAACTACTGAGTTTATTACAGAGTATCGTTCAGTAAAGGTAGCTATATTAGTCCCGTATACTATAGGTTATATTTTGATATTATATTATATACAAAACTTTTTAAATTTAATGGATTTTTGTTCACCTATAGGGTTATATTGTATAGTTTTTTATAGCAAAATTTAACAATCGTTTTCTCTTACTAATATGAAATCTATAGAACGCATGTGTATTTAAAATTGGCCACAACCTTATTCGTGGATTAAAATATAACACAAACATAAATAAAAATCTATCGCTGGAGTTTTTGGCGGGATCTTGGTCTGTCATGTAGTGGATTTTATTTTTTATTCATAATCTTGTGTTTCTTGACTCTATATTGTGTAAAATTGGTGGTGTTTTATGTAATATAGTTTGTTTATTGTGCGTAAGTGTAGTGAATGGAAAATAATACCACAGACCATGAATTCTGAGATGCCACAAAAACTGCATGGAAAGTTCTAACAAGACGGCCACCACCTTGTTAGTTCATTGAAAATATCAAGAAACATGTAATATCGATACTCACTTGACAATGGCAGTAATAGTCTACTAGAAGACTGGTTGCCAAAAATAAAGTTAAAAAAATCTATCGCTGTATATTTGTTATTCAAAATATTATCAAATGTATATTTAAAAAGATGTTATTGCGAAATATATTAAGTAAATGTAAATAACAATGCACTAAACCAAGTTAAGTATTGCTAAATTGTAACTTAATATCGATTTATTATCTATAATCGATATTACGAAACTCAAAAAGAGTTTCTTTTAACACATAATACATTATAATTACCAGGTTTTCAATCATGAACGGTATAGTATTTTTATTGAGGAAGTTCTATCT
This sequence comes from Antheraea pernyi, assembly GCA_015888305.1. Taxonomy (NCBI): domain Eukaryota; kingdom Metazoa; phylum Arthropoda; class Insecta; order Lepidoptera; family Saturniidae; genus Antheraea; species Antheraea pernyi. The sequence continues at coordinate 73,618 of MU158905.1, read as the reverse complement.
AACATTACGCTATAATCCGTACGAGTGAAGCAATTAACACACAATAATCTATAATAATATTATAAATGTGAGTTAGTTTATTTGTTTGTAACCGTTTTAGGTTTTAACAATTCAATCATTACTAATGAAAATCCTTCAGACACGTTCTCCGGGGTACAAAAAAGGCCGTATGTAAAAAGAACTCTTTTCCCAAGGGTTAGGTCTAGTTTAAATTAATGCGAGCGAAGCTAAGGCTAGTACTAAACATAGGTTAGAACGTGATTTAAGTTATAACGAATTAATCGATACGAAATATATATAAGAGTTGTTGAGGTATGTATGTTTGGTACATATATATGTTTCAATACCTCATATATGTATAGTTAGCTTAGCTTAGCTCAGATAAGTCGCGAATTTCATGTATCTGGCAACAGCCCAAGCCGAGGTGTGCCGCGCACCATTGAGCTAGTTGTCAAAATAAAATCGGCTGAGTGTCTTAAGCGCTCGCCTTAGTAGTCCGGTGAATCTGTTAAGACCTTGCTTGGTCAATAGTGTGGTCAGTTAGAAAAAAAAAATTAACGAAGTAAGGATTAATCACAATACATAGGCTAAAGCTGTTAGAACGAAGTACGTAAGGCTACGGGCGAACCATGCGGCACCTTAATTGAGCTAAAGAATGAGGTAATCAAATGCAAGTGAAACCGCGAGGCACTGCTAGTATAATAATAGATATTTAAAATCAAACTTTATACGTTTAGCCTAAGTGTGAGACTGTAAATGAATACAATACAATATATTATTTATAATCCAATTTGTTTTTTATAACTTTACTGAAATAAAATAAAAGTATCAACGAATATATTATATTAGCGGTCCGGGGAGATGTTGTCCTGCCTTGATAATAAAAAAAAATCAAAATTCAACCGCAGCGCCACCTACCGGATCCAATTCTCGAATCCACTGGAACACACACACAAAATTACAGCAAAATCGGTCCAGCCGTTTAGGAGGAGTTCAGTGGCATACACACGTACAGAAGAAATTTATATATAAAGAAGATATGTAAGTTCCACTGTTATTTGATACTAACAGGCCAATTTTATAGTGGGATTACCTTAAGGGTATGATTTTACCATAGGCTTTACGCTTGTGTAATGAAGGGTTATTGCTAGTTAGGTTTTTAACGCTTATATGTTCATATACGCACCAAATGGCGAAATTTGTCGTAATAACTTGTACCTATTAAATATGTAAATTTTTAATATTTATAAGTGATAAACATCGAAATTTCATTAAAATTATATTGGACACTGTCAAATTTATCACACTTTAACGAAAATAATATATGCAACCGAATATAAGTATTTTATTTTTATGACAATAAAACAAGGTCATATCTGCATTCAGGAAACGAGATATGACGGCATGCATTTGCGTAAATTTAACATACAATTTTACATATGCCTGAATTGTGACCTACATTTTAAAAATTAATCGTGTTTTATAGCGATATCTATAGCTTCTGCCTGCGACTTCCTCCGCGTGTAATAGTTACTTAGGACTTATAACGTTAGCTTTAACTTTTCGTTTTCTTAGAAGGTGTAAATATTTTTAAATAATACGTACCTTAACCCCGATTTTGTAAAATTCCTCATCGGTAGTCCGCACGTATTAGTTTTAACGTGATATATAGTCTGTAGCCTTCCTCGATAAATGAGCCATCTAACAATGAAAGAATTTTTCAAATCGGACCAGTAGTTCCTGAGATTAGTGCGTTATATCAAACAAACTATTCAGCTTTATAATATTACTAGCTGACCCGTGCAACTTCGTCTGCATCGAATCGGTTATGTAATTATTTACGACATCACATTAGAAATTTTAAAAATAACAATATTTTTCCAGTATTTAATGGATTTTATTATATAAACCTTCCTCTTCTATTACTCTATCTATTAAAAACGCATCAAAATTCGTTGCGTACTTTTAAAGATTTAAGCATACATAGGGATATAGGGTCAGAGACAGCGACTTTGTTTTATACTATGTAGTGAAAGTATAAAAGATATATTATCTATATTCATGTGGATGTTTGGAATATATAGTTCTTTATACGTTTTGTTTTTTTTTACACATGTCCAGTTGTAGTTTACGTTAATAAGCACAGATAAGAAATATTTAAATATAAAGGTTTCCAGAAAAACAAAATTCCAAAGACAATCAAGTTCGCGCCCTTGGACGCGGTTCCATTTTGTAACGCGCGACACCGACGGCGCGCGCCGCCGCCATGCCGCACGGTCCTTGTGCGCATGCGCTCGGCCAAGGCGAGCGTTTACACAACTCCAGCGGCGACTGTCAATGTTACTACATAACCTACAACCGTTTTAGTAGCTAGTGACTTAGCTGATCGGACGCCATCTTGGATTTAGAACAAGTCGTTTGAAGGCTGCACGCGTCGTTGATGTCTCATTTTATCGACGTACAACGATAAGTTTGAATGTTCAAAGTTAACACAATTGAAATAAATTATAACTTAATATATTAGAAGATCTATCTCAGAATTATATATTACATAATTATTCAACTGGATTCCATAAGGATATCGGACACAAAAGAGAAAAAATGTTTTGCATGCATAATGCATGAAATCGAATATATTGATTAAATAAGAACAAAGAAAATCACGAGATATTCATGCTTGCACTGGAGTTATAAAATTAGCATAAGATTTAATAAATTATTGCGATAGACTAATATATTTTCTGTAAATAATCGTAACTACAGTTCTTACTCGTGTATTTTTATACCTATAGTATTTACCTATAGGTATATTGTACCTATCTAACCATATAAAAAATCATGTTATGCTCTGAGATTGATGAGCTCCAACACCGTTTGACCTAACCGTATAGACGACCATAAATACACCTAATGTGTTTTCTCTATGGATTTTTATGCTGTGAATTTCTCGTCATTAATTTAATATTAGATATAATAAACGATTATAAAAATACAAAATATGAAAACTATAATAGAAAAATAGATGCAAATAAAATGAAATGACATTAAATCGAATATATTGAATAAATAAGACCAAAGAAAATCACGAGATATTCATGCTTGCACTGGAGTTATAAAATTAGCATAAGATTTAATAAATTATTGCGATAGACTAATATATTTTCTGTAAATAATCATAACTACAGTTCTTACTCGTGTATTTTTGTACCTAGGTATAGGTATATTGTACCTATCTAACCTTATAAAAAATCATGTTATGCTCTGAGATTGATGAGCTCCAACACCGTTTGACCTAACCGTATAGACGACCATAAATACACCTAATGTGTTTTCTCTATGGATTTTTATGCTATGAATTTCTCGTCATTAGTTCGCCGACAGATGGCGCTAGCCTGTATTTTGTTACAAGTTTATATCATCATTTAACACGGACCAAGTCGCGGACGGTTATTTGTATATTATATTTATCTCGTTATAACATATATATACTTATCTACAGATACATAGTTAAATGCGATTCGAGGACGTTTTATCTCTATTAAATCAGTTGTAATATGCAAGTATGACGCTGCTATGGAATAATCAAAGAAAATACATGAAAAGGAAAGGAAAATTATAGTATCAATGTAGATCTGATTATCTAAATATTGCTTTTACCAATTTGCATAGTAGAAAGGATCTGAATCATTTGTCCTGGATATTTTTGATTCCAACATTCGACGTATAGATAATTAAATATACCTAAAGTGATCTTGGTTTACATAGATTTATAAACTTTTTTCCGTCTGACTGATAGCAATGGAAGTTAGCACGGTGTTTACATGGAGAAAGTTTTTTTGCGATATATTTTTATAGAATTTATTAATAGATGGCGCTGCAGTATAACACCAGATTCTCATGAAAATCGGTATGCGTAGATATTTTAATACTGAAAATTTTTAAAAGACTTTAAAACAAGAAATTTTTTATTCAATTGTTTTTTAAAGTGAAACTTCACGTGGAAGTGTTTCGCTTGACATCAGTTGTTGGAGAACAGGCATACGGTCTTCTCGCTTTCTTTAAGGTTTCATCGTGGGTGTCAAGTACACTCATGTTTTTTTAAATTTATTAATTTAGAACTTCCTCATATACTAATACTAATCATTGCATTAGCATTGGATTTAGAAAAAACAGCAGGGAATTCCTTAATCGAATAGAGTACCTACACATGTTTGAGATATCGGTAGGTTTGTGACAATCATAAGACTGGGTATAAAACTTATTATAATCAAGGATATTATGGTGTATTCTTATATAATAGTATTTTTTAAGTCAGTTTTATTTATATAATTTAATAATTTTTATATCTAATTTTTCTTCTAAATCTTTTATATTTTTGATATCTATATTACAATAACCTAACTATTTATTACAATATATGATTAAATATTAAATTTATTATAATATTGTATACATTTATATATTTATTTAACGATTTTCTTCTGTTTTGTTTATATAGACATTACCTACAAAAGTTTTTGCTTAACATCAATAGCGCTGGTTAGCTGGAAGAAAATGCCTCATGGCATTAAGTTCGCCAGTGTACAAGTCAAAAATGCAATAAAGAATTCATTCATTCATAAAAAAAAGAGTGTGAATTCGTCATTATTTGTAATTTAATTTTTATAATTTCAAATAATATTATCGATAACTAATTTAACGAGTACATCACTAGTAATAGACAAATATGGCACGTACCTGTGGAACGAGATAGCGAACAAGTGTTTTTTAAAATTAATCTTTCTAATTCAGAATTTATATACATTTTGTGACTCAAATATAAAATAGTAAAAAGAAAATTACTAAGTTAATAGTTTTTGGGAATTTTTGGCGGGATTTTAGACTCTCTTGCAGTGATTTTTATATTCAACTCACTTTTGTGTAATTTTGGTAATATCTATTGAAAATTAGTGCAATAGGTTAGAGAGTTTAATGACAATAACGTGGAATATTTATACTATGATGTTACATAATTTCTAATAAGATTGCCGCCATTTTGTTCGAACAGTGTCATTGGAAGCCAATGACTATGTAATATAAAATAATTAGCAACTTAATAATGAAAATAATAACGCTGACTTATTGACAAACTAAGAAAAGAAGGAAAAAGTTCTAATAGCTTTTTTTTGTTGTTTTTGCTATCTGTAAGTTCTATAATGAGTTTATTGATTGTAATAAATAATAACTGTATTTAATGAAGTCCTTATTAAGTAATATAATTATAATATGTAGGTACCTAGTTTACATCCTTCCTTGAGTTTTATATTAATTAATCTGCAAGATATATTGAAAGTCAGTTAAGTGAAGCTGTTAAGACCTTGCTAGGTCAATAGCGTAGTCAGTTCGAAAAAAAAAAGTTTCACCGGACTAGTTCAAATCTGACCAGTAGTTTCTGAGATTAGTGTGATCAACCAACCAAACAAACCCTCCATTTTTTTTTTCTCGAACTGACTATGCTATTGACCCGGCAGGGTCTTCACAGCTTCACCGGACTACAATCACAAACCCTCCAGCTTTATAATATTAGTATAGATAAGTCAGTAGGTTTTTTTATATTTAATTAATTTTTTTTTAAATATATACAGTGAATTAATCATAGTTTTAAATATAACTAAAGTTGCAATAAACTTTCAACAGAATTCAAGGGTAACCGAAACTCAAGCTCCAGTATCTCGGAGTCGTGGCATTCAATGGTATATCTAGTTACAAATCTAGGCGCGGAGCGAGCTATGCGCGCGGCCAAGGCGAAAGTCTCTCTGCACCTACTTACTAGGTTTATAGGCAGGATGCTGTCTTTATTAACTCTTTACTGAAGTAGGCAATCAATCTTTCATATTATAAGTCCCACGGTCGCTATCCGATTATTATTGGGATTTTGTTCGTCGATAAACTTTGACTTAATCTTATATTTTACTTTTATTTTTGGTACATAGTTCTATAATTATATGAATAACTAGCCCCTGCCCTCGACTTCGTCCGCGTAGTAATAGTTACTACTCTGGGCTAACGCTGAAACGCAGGAGAAGCTCTCAAAAAGATAAAAACATCTTAATTTTGAAACATTTTTCATCTGTCCTCCGCTCCTATTGGCCTCAGCGTGATGATATATTGCCTATAACGATTCTCGATGAATGAGCTATATAACACTGAAAGAGTTATTTAAATCGGACCAGTAGTTCTTGAGATTATCCCCTACAACGTCAAAAACTCACAAATTTTACCTCTTTATAATATTAGTATAGATTGTTAAACAATGTAAATTGTGTCCAAAAAACAATAATCAGTTCATTTTCATAAAAAGATGGTTTTGTTACATGAATTCGGTATCTTAATTCTGCCCTCCCAATACATTCTTGATAATCAAATCTATGTCCGCAAAAACTTAGATAAGTTTGATTTAGTAAAAGACTGTCATAATTTTAATACTAGAAACAACAAAAAATTGGTTATTCCATATTTCAGGCTCACTAAGACAAAGAATAGTTACTTTTTGGTGATAGTGTTAGGTTTTATAATAAATTCCCAAAGCACCTTACCGATTTACCTACCGGATATTGAGTTCAAGAACCATGTCAAGTGGGTTTTAACGTCTAAAAGCTATTATACGGTGGAGCAATATATGAACGATGGTGACGTCTGGAAATGACGCTTTTCTCTGTGCATCCGCCAAAAATGAATGTGACTATCTATGTTTGTAAAAATATTTATTATGAAAAGATAAACCAGAACGAGTTTTTTGCAGGTTCTTCTCGATGATTGGCTTGTTTTTCTGAACCGATGGTATCTTTAGCGGTCATAAACGCCTTCTCAGGGACTAAATTCGATAAAGTACTTTTGATTTTGAAATTTAAGGTACATAACCTCAAAATTTATTACCGAAAATTACTAACAATTGTTAGACGTATGAATGAATAATATATAATTATATTACCAAATAATTAGCCGATAATTTAATAATTGTTAATGGTTTAATAGAAGAATTGTGCTTTGTTTCAATGTACCTAATCATTTAAACGTCCACGCACAGGCGCAGTGGCAATTCATCAAAACGGTCAATGTCACAAGCTGGCTAGACCCGGCCGCCATGTTGGTTTTATTTCTGTACGCATATTAAATGCATCATTTTATTTAAGTATTCCACAATCGCTTAATGAATTTGTATCTTTGTTTTAAATTACTTAAATGATCCGTTCATATAATAGACAATTAGCACGTGCATTTATGATAAATATATTTTTAATCGTAGATATGTTACGTTAAATGGTTGTAGCTATCTATTCTTAGAATTTTTTGTGAAACTTAGACTATTTTTGTTTCTTTTGTAATAATAATTTATAACCACGAATTGCCTTAGCGAATGGAATGTTAATTGTAACATATATTTGTCTGGGATTCAAGACTGAAGGAATGAAAATACTTTTATTACTTTTTTTTTTACTTTTTTTTCGGCGAGCAATCTTTTTGATTATTGCTGCCATTGTCGAGTAGTTAATAGTATTACAAGTTCTTCTTCCATTCCATTTTGGCAACCAGTCTTCTAGTAGATTATTACCGCCATTGTCAAGTTGGTATCGATATTACAAGTTTCTTGATATAATTTCAATGAACTAACAAGATGGTGGCCATCTTGTTAGAACTTTCCATGGAGTTTTTGTGGCATCTCAGAATTCATGGTCCGTGGTATTATTTTCCATTCACTTCACTTATGCACAATAAATAAACTATATTACATAAAACACCACCCATTTTACAATATATAGAATCGAGAATAAAATATAAAATTCACTACATGACAGACCACAATCCCGCCAAAAACTCGAATTTTATTACTTAACAATACTTGTTTATGTAAAGTTTATTGACCTTACAATTTTTTACTAGCACGACGAATCAAAAATAAAAATGATGAATTATAGTAGGTAATAATTGATAGAATATTGATAAATGAGATGTAAAAAGTTGAACGATCAGAAATGTCTACGCCCTTACTTATTCCACTGTTGATATACCTTAATGAAAAATAATATTTATATTGAACCGTGTAATAACCACAGTCTAAATTAATAGCATGAACTTCACGATTTTGAGAATTATTAACGATTTTAATATTCCAAAATCACGTATCCGATAACAAGACTTGCGTCAATGAAAAACAATTTTTCGTTTTACGACGGACATTAAAATTTACAACTTAATTACAGTTTAAATACACTCCTTATCAGTGAATTTTATTTTGCTATCGGTACTTTTCGAATTAACATCGTTAACCTGTCGGCTGATTTTTGGTGACGTAGATCTCAAAATGGCGGATAATGTGTTTCATTTGTGTTGTGTCCTGTAGTAGTTTGTTTGTGATTGTTAAAGACAACTATCAAAAAATCTCTCCTGGTTATTACAAAAATTACGTTGTCATCACGTTCCCTACCACGTGTACCATCGATGGTACATATTAAGCTTGATCTTTAGGCAACGTGTACCACCGGTGGTACATGTTTTGATAACTATTGAAAAGTAAAGAATTACTTATGTCGTGTTATGTATGATGTTGTAACGTAAGATTGTATAATAAGTTATGTATTCCGGTGAAGCTGTGAACACCCATTAGGTCAATAGCGTAGATAGTTCGAAAAAAGTATGTATCTATTGTTGTCAATATATCAAATGGCCTAAAGGACATGTCAAGCAAAAATGGCTTTGTATAGAACGTGTTAATAAACAAGAAAATATATAAAAAGTTTGGCTTAGTTTAGTTTGTGTGAACGAGAGAGTATAATGTAAAGTTGTACGTAAGTCCGTTAGTCTGTTTAGTGCTCAGTCAAGATTGTATCTAGACTGCCTTTACAAGCTGAAGTACTACGCTCGTGGGATCTGTTAGCAATGTTTATTTACTTGAAATGGAAAGTGTTACCCGCGTTTTACTCACTGGTTCTCAAGCTTTATTGTGATGCCCCCTATAAATTATTTCCAAGAGAAATAATATGTATAAATAAGTTTGGAAACATTTTGTAACATGACTGAGGAGGTTCTCATTTCGATATGGGTTGTTTTTTTTTTATATTTGTTACCTCAGAACTTCGTAATATCTAAACAGAAATAAATGTTTATTATTTCACTAGCTTTTGTCCGCGACTTCTTCCATGTGGAATAGCTACTTTGGGCTTACGCTAACATGCAACGGAAGCTGTCAAAAGGAAAAAAATAACCCCGTTTTGAAACATTTTTCCTTGGTGCTCCGCTTCTATTGGTCTTAGCGTGATGGCATATAGCCTTAGATAAATTAGATATCTAACACTGAAAGAATTTTTAAATCGGACACAGAAGGAGGGAGAAGTGGAGGGAGGGGAGGAGAAAGAGAAGGAAGGGGCGGTGAGCGTCCGGCGCTCTCTTTTTTTTTCGAACTGACCATGCTATTGACCTTGTAAGGTCTTAACAGCTTCACCGGACTACTCCGGCGCTCTCAGTGACCGAACGAAACACAACAATGGAAGCACTGTTACTTCACGTCGGTATTCTGTGGGTTAGATGGTAGTGCCCCAGGCTAACTGACGAATTCGTGCTGAAACCAGTAATAGTTTCAGCGTGGCTCTACCACCTACTAAACTAACTAACTAACAGTATCTAAACTTTTCCGAACATACCACAGTTTGTGACATTCGAGGGCAGATCAATTATAATTTATTTACCTTTGCCCTACCTGTAACCAATGATGCCCTACTTCAAATTCGACTCTAGCTACAGCCCTGGGTATAAGTCATCATTGGTTTACATATATACGACGCCTTATGAATTATTTTGTGCACTGAAGTTAATTAACACCATTGCTTTATATATTTCTCCCTGGATTACTACCTAGTCTTGCCATAAATATTGAAACAAAGAAAAAAAATTCTATTGCAAATAACATTTATTACTTTTAATACACAAATATAAAACTCTTTAAAATATAAAAAGCTCATTCAAAGTGATCCCCATTGGCTGCAATACAGTCCTTTAAACCTTGAAACGTTGAGGCCAGTTATCAATAAAAGCACGCTATCTTTCCATGGGAAAATTATTCACTGCCAATCATACGGATTGTTTTAGGGGCTCCAAATTATCATGGCGTTTAGAGCAAGCTGTACTCTCTAAAACTGATCATAAATCATAATCCAGCGGATTAAGATCGGCACTAGACGACAGCCAGTCTTCGGCTCTGATGAAGTCCGAAACGTTCGTTTCCAACTAAGACTGCGAAGACCGAGCTTTATAACCCGGCGTCAAATCTTGCTGGAAGGACCATTCTTGGTTATTAAACATAGTGTTGTAAAGGGGCTTCACTACCTTCTCAAGAATGGTATCTTGATACACTTGTACCGATGTTTTGATACCTTTTTTACAAAAGTATGGCTCAGTAACTACTTCATAGCTTCATATATCAGCATACTTCAAACCATCACTGAAGTCGGATAGTGCCCACGTTGCACTCTATCGACTAATTTGGAAGATTCTTTAGAGTTTTAATCATAAGTATGGTCATTTTCGGACAGGATTTCTTCGAATTCTTTCCCTTACTGCTATGACCACCTTTTCGCACGAACACTACGCGGACGGCCAAATCTTTTTCTGTCACAAACAGGAGGTCTCATTGTACGTATGAATAGCCCGGTACACAAACATTTTACTAATACCAAGCGTATGGAGAGTTTTAAATATTGCATTTGGCTCCATACTTACTTTGTGTAATGCAATCACAGCAATTCGGTTCTCTTTATCACCCCACTACATTTTAATATCGCAAAGTATTGTACAATGTATTGGCGCCAAAATGAGAAAACCCAATGAATAATCATATAAAAATGACAGATTCCAAATTCAAATGTAATATTTTGTTTATTTTTAATTTTAACAGTATTTATGGTCAGACTGATTATATTGAGAATTAACCCCTCGGCTCATTTTTTAAGATGCAGATCTCAAAATTGCAGATTATGCTTTTAAACATCTAATCCTTTTTTTTAATGATAAACTAGCGGGCCCGGCAGACGTTACTTCGCCCTGATAATAAAAAAACCTTGACAAATTATATACATAAACCTTCCTCATGAATCACTCTATCTACTGGTGAAAGCCGCATGAAAATCCATTCAGTATTTTTTGAGTTTATCACGAACATACACACAGACGTGGCAGACCTTTGTAATATGTAATGATGAAATAATAGGAAAATATTCCGTGTCAACTACTACAAAATCGTCATCTAGCCTTTATCCCACCTAAGTAGGGTCGACACATGTTTTCCTCATTAGCTCTCCCCTATCAGATGTCCTCTTAGTATTCACAATTGTTATATATAAGTATCATTTTTCACACAAACCATCCATCCATAACTTGTTCGGTCTTCCTCTATTCCTATATCCGACCACCTCCATACTCAAAACTGTTTATGTTACATGACCTTCATCTATTCTCATAATCTGTTATGTTAATCTTCTACTCGTAAATTTTTCTATCACTATTTTTTTTTATATCATTGGAGGCAAACAAACAGATGGGTCACCTGATTTTAAGTGGTCACCACCGTCCATAGACACTTGCAACACGAAGGGAGTCGCGAGTGCGTTGTCAGCCTGTTTGGGGGATGGTGAGTGGAGTGGGGTAGGTGAGGGTATGGAGAGAGGAGGGGAGGGGCGAGGGTAGGTGGGTAACCGGCGCTCTCACTGACCGAACGAAACGCAACAATGCAAACACTGTTACTTCACGTCGGTGTTTCTGTGTGTCGGGTGGTAGTACCCTGTGCGAGTCGACCCATTCATGCTGAAACCAGTAGTAGCTTCAGCGTGGCTCTACCACCTTCAAAAGCAGGCACCTACACCCTACACCTACACCTACCTATTTACAAACTTCCTCTGATATACTCATTCTAAACTACTACCAAATGACTATTAAAGTTTAAACTGTGATTTATATAAATAAATTAGCTGATTCCCGCGACTTCGTCCGTGTATCTCAATTGTTTTGTTATGTCTCAAAGGGATTTAGGCAGCGTTTTCGACGAAAGCTCCCATCCGGCTTGACTTTTTTCCGATACTTCCCACAATTATCGTTATATTTCAACCAATTAACAAAATAATCCTGCCAAATTATATACCCAAACCTTCCTTTTGAATCACTCTATCTATTAATGAAAACCTTATGAAAATCCGGTTAGTAGTATTTGAGTTCATCACGAACATACAGATAGAGGCGGCGGAGGATTTTGTTTTATAACATATAGTAATGGATACCAGTGGACGTATTCACGGATATTATATCAATAATTAGCTACTATTTGTTTGTTTGTTTAAATAATACGTAATGTTTAATACTTCCATCACGATTTGTCATTGCGTTTGTGAGCGTTGAGATGGCGAGATTCGAGAATTTTTTAGACGATGTTTTCAAACAATAACTTTTGTCTGATTCATTCGTGTTTATAATAAGCTTGCTGCATTCGTGGTTTCGTCTGCATTAATGTACATTTGACATATCCCCAGGAATAGTTTTATTTTAGAAGTTATTCAAGTTTTATTTTATAGAGCAGCTTGTTATTTTGTCAGCATTGTTTTTTTTTTATATTATAGGTGGCAATCGAACATGTTCCTGATGTTAAGTGATCGCCGTCGTCCATAGACATTAGCAATACCAGGGGAGTCGCAAGTGCGTTGCCAGCCTGTGTTTGTTTGGTAGGGGTGAGGGCAGGGGTGAGGGGAGAGGAAGGGAGGTGGACGTCCGGCGCTCTCACGGATTGGGCGAAACGCAATAATGCAAGCACTGTTACTTCACGTCGGTGTTTCTGTGGGTCGAGTGGTAGTACCCCGGGCAAGCCGACCCATTCGTGATGAAACCAGTAATAGCCTCAGTGTGGCTATACCGCCTACCAAAGTTACCTAGTATGAGGAATCATAAAATATGCTTGTGTTTTAATAAAATACGATAAAATATTTAATCGAAATTAAGCTTATATCAATAAAATGTTAGAGCTCTGTCGTTGTGCGCACATCACTCAAAAACTACTGGACAGATTGCGATCAATTTTTGAAGTGAAACTTCTAATGCGACTTCCAACAAGTTTGCGTTAAACGTTTAACGCTACCATGGAGGGGGTATGAAAGCACTGTTACGTTAAACGTTCAACGCTCCTGGGGAGAGGGAATAGAAAGATACAGAGCGAGAAAAATAATCAAATATTTCGTATCATACTTTAGTTATCATAATCCCATTGTAAATGTTATAGATTTGGATATTTCTCCACTCGAAAATGATAATTAAAAGATGCGATCAATTGTGAATTATAAGCGCTATTAATAAAGTTTGTCTTAAAGAAATAATATGATTTCAGTAAAATTCAATTTCTACCCCTTGCTATTTTCATTTCCACATTCACTGCTACCGCGCGGAGGGACTCCACGCATATTTTTTTTCAACTTTATTTCTAGGACACATAGTCCCTATCTAAAAAACATCACAATAGCATGATTAATATAAAGTTATTTTAGTTTTAAGTTACTACGAATTTATAAGCAATGTACTTTCAGCGATGTATGCTTTCCTGCTTTAGAAAAGTGGGGCAAGCGGTCATGTTTATGTTTTCACCTATGCATTATACATATAAATGAAGATAATAAGCGGTGCAGATGAAGTCGCTGGTATCGAATAGTACAGCACAAAAGATGCGAACAGAGTTACGGGTAATTACTACTCATAAATAAAGGTCGACAATAAATTTACCCTGTATTGAAATAGAGCGATACTCTTGCCACATGAGCCTTTTGGCGGGTTGCTATCTTGAAATGTCAGGCTCGTTGCTTCACTCATGCCGTATACATTAGCAACTTCTGTCATTGGTGCCATGATCTGAAATATAACATCTTTACATAGTATAAAATGATGTCGCTTCTGTTGTCAGTTCCCTTACATCTTTTAAATTATTCAACGGATTTTAATACAGTTTTCAGCTATTGATAGAGTTATTCAAGAGAAAGGTTTATATGTATAATACATTCATATTATAGTACAGAAAGGCCGAAAAATTAAAAAAAATTTAATATTTATGTTGTAAAAAAAACATATTTTTGTACACTTAAAACGCAAACTCTGGCTAAACCTTACGAGACAGATTAAAATAATGTTCTAAAGGATAACACACAGTAACCATTTTTATCTTTGTACAAAAAAAAATGTGTTATTTACCAGGTTATTTTATACAAAAAAAATTGTAGGTGGTAGACCCCCGCTGAAGCTATTACTGGTTTGAGCATGAATGCTATCTCTATACTAACCTACCACACGACCTACAGAAAACCGGCGTGAAGTAACAACATTGCTTACATTATTGCGTTTCGTTCGGTCAGTGAGAACGCCGGAGACCTACCTCCCCTCCCCTTCCCCTTCCTTTCCCTCCCCACCAACACAGGCTGGCAACGCACTTGCGACACCCCTGGTGTTGCTAGTGTCTATGAACGGTGATGATCACTTAACATCAGGTGACCCACCTGTTCGTTTGCCTCCTATGATATAAAAAAAAAATACAATACAATATTATTCCCAAAGACATCCTGTAGTTTAGACTAATCATAATATTCTTAATCACTACAAATGCAAGCACTGTTACTTCACGTCGGTTTTCTATGAGTGGGTGGTACTACCCCGGATGAGCCGACCCATTCATGCTGAAACCAGTAATAGTCTCAACGTGGCTCTACCACCATTAAAGATTATAAGATTTGCAAATGGTTTGAAGTGGAAACTTCTTTAGGTACATTAAGCGATATTATTGGCAGGAGGAAAATTTATAATTTCTTGTCATGACATTCTGGAAAGCGTGAAGCGTTGCTCGCGTAGTATGGGGCCCTGTGTACATGTAAAGTTGATATTTTGCAGCTCATCCCACGTTTGATATAGAAAAGTATATAATTATTAATGCTCCGAGTGGCAATAGATATAAAAACCACACTAGTGTTAATTTCATTTCAAGAAACAAATTCCAAAATTTAAATATTGTCATTCACACTATAATGAATTTAAAAAATCAAAAGAAAACACAGTTATTTCGTTGTTTTGAGTTATCACTTCTGTCGGCAATCCATATGTCTGCCTCGATTTTTTTGTTATAATGTCTGCACATTCATATGGTTATTTTGTTGGGTGGAATTTGCTTAATGCGGTTTGTGGTATGAACTGACCTTTCCATGTTCACTTAGGGACTGATTAAAATTATTCTTACTAATATCAATGACTTATATGTATAATTATTGTAACATGTAAACATGTCATGACATATATATTTGATTATATATGTGATTCATTATAGCATGACACTTTCATATACCAGGTTATATATCATTAGATTGTTATTCTCCACGTAATCAGACGCTCGAGTTTCTTGTACTTACTATCAATCACATCAATAAAAATGATTTTCAATCGTTATTCATTTTCAATTTTCATAAATACAATTAAATAGAATTTATTTGTTTTTTGTCCAAAGAGGTCTTATGTGACATTTGTATTTATTGTCTTTTGATTTGAATTTATCGTCTGTTGACAACCCTAACGTCGAGAATCCAGTTACGGACCAGTTTCAAACGTCATACGCTGAAGTAATGCTCTTATATTATACGCACTTATTACGTTTTATATACGTTCGTATTTAGTTTGTATGCGGGTTTAAAAAAAAAACAAAATAAATGTCGGGTGAACGACCGCACGTCGGTCGCGGTTGAGGCAGGGCAGGTTTCAGAACGTTGTCGGCCAGTTTGACAGCTTTTGAGGAGCGTTCGCTTTTTGAATTGTGGGCGTAGACATTTTTTTTTTACTTTCTTTCCGTTCCGATACGATTGGCTTCGAGTGCCAGTAATTTTGGATTGTTTTTAAATTTGCATTTTTTAATGATTCTAGTAAATTTTGTTAAAATACGTTTTCCGTATTATTTCGAGTTCTTCTGTTATCTATCCATTTATATAAATAAAAATGAATTGCCGAATGTATGTAAGCGCATCACTTCCGAACGGCTGCACCTATTTGGATAATTCTTTCTTAGTTGTGTTTCTAATTCTTAAGATAAGGTTTGTATGAGAGAAAATATTTGAAAAACCTTAAAAATAACCTTAAAACCTTAAAAGTGGGTAGTCAGAAATTACAAAAACTCTTCTTACGTGACACTTCAACAGCCCAATGCCAAGTTTAAAATCTAACTTTTTATATTTTATAGGTGACAACAAACAGGCGGCTCTCCTGATGTTAAGTGATCACCGGCACCCACAAGTGCGTTACCAGCCTTTGTTTGGGGGGAACGGGATGGGAAAGGGGGAGGTGGGCCTCACTCACTCACTCATTCACTCACTGACTGAATGAAACGCAACAATGCGAGCACTGTTACTTCACGTCGGTGCTTCTGTGGGTCGGGTGGTAGTACCCCGGGCAAGTCGACCTATTCATGCTCAAACAAGTAATACCTTCAGCGTGGCTCTACCTAGAAAAACCTACCTACTAACCACCATCTACTGAGTTGTTGGTATAGTATTATTCAAATATTAAAAATATAAAGTAATATACTTTATCAGTAATAACATAAACATAGTATTCGATCGGTCGAGTTCAACGGTCGCAATAATTCATGAACAATCATTTTCAATAGTTCAATTTATACATAACCGCACATCTCGTGAGTCATAAAAAGTGTATTGAACTGATAAAACTAACTACATGACCTTAAATCAACAATATCGGCGACAAAAACATGTTTAATGTGTATTTATTTCACATATATACATAAAACTGGATATTGGTATGTATATATAAAACTGGATGATACTACGCAGTACCTGCGGCTTCGTCTACCTTGTTTATTATATTACCAAGGAATTTTAATTCAATAAAAATATAGATTTCTTAAGTCTTTTGCAGTACCAATAAAAATGATACTTTCTTAAAACTCTAATAAATGTATGTCAAATGAAGGTGTCGTCAATTTTTTTTAGGTAGGTTAAGTAGGTAAGGTTAGGTACTAAGAACTAAAACTAAAAAAAATATATCATAATTTTCTATAAATCGATTGACGTTAACACAATTTTACTGGTTATTATTTATTATACAAGTTAGTATACGATTGTATTTGTTTTACTATACCACACTACTAGATGGCGTTTATTCTTATACTTTACAATGTGGACAGATCTTAAGGCGATGTGCGAAATAATTTATTACTGAATTTGTTTATCATTTAGTTCTTTGTTGACATTTTAATTAACAAAGTTCAAGGTTTTTGTGGTCCATGTATTGCTGTTGATTTTAATGTTTCATAACTGATGCGTAGTAAGCAATCAAGTAATTATTTTGACTGTAGATTTTATATAATCATACAGATAAATTAAATTGAAGTAGGTGGTAGAGCCACGCTGAAGCTATTATTGCTTTTAGTACGAATGGGTCACCTCGCCCGGGGTAGTACTACCCTCTCATAGAAAGCCGACGTGAAGTAACAGTGCTTTCATTGTTGCATATCTTTCGGTCAGTGACAGCGCCAGAGGCACACCTCCCCTTCCCTTCCTTCTCCTCTCCCCCCTCCCTTTCTTTCCTCCAAACACAGGCTGTCAACGCACTGTCGATTCCCCTGGTGTTGTTAGTGTCTATGGACGGTGGTGATCATTTAACATCAGGTGACCCACATGTTCGCTTGCCTGCTATGACGTAGAAAAAAAGTATCTGTTATGTTATAACAAGATGGCGGCTCTCTTGCTAGAACTATCTTGACATTTTTTGTTAGAATGTCATTCATGTTCCTTATTATTATTTTCCGTTCACCTCACTTATGCACAAATCGCTACAACTAAGCTTTTTTTTTTTCGAACTGACTACGCTATTGACCCAGCAAGGTCTTAACAGCTTCACCGGACTACTAAGGCGAGAGCTTAAGGCACTCAGCCGATTTTATTTTGACAACTAGTGACAGCGCCAGAGGCACACCTCCCCTTCCCTTCCTTCTCCTCTCCCCCCTCCCTTTCTTTCCTCCAAACACAGGCTGTCAACGCACTGTCGATTCCCCTGGTGTTGTTAGTGTCTATGGACGGTGGTGATCATTTAACATCAGGTGACCCACATGTTCGTTTGCCTGCTATGACGTAGAAAAAAAGTATCTGTTGTGTTATAACAAGATGGCGGCTCTCTTGCTAGAACTATCTTGACATTTTTTGTTAGAATGTAATTCATGTTCCTTATTATTATTTTCCGTTCACCTCACTTATGCACAAATCGCTATAACTAAGCAATATCACGCAAGGCCACACTAATAATATAAGGTCAATTAATATTTTTTTATTGATTACTGTCGAGTAAATAGTATTACACGATTACAAGAGATCATTTCAATTTTCTAACAAGATAACGGCCCCCTTATTAGGACTTTTCAGGGATTTTTGTGGCATCACACAATTCATTATCCGTGGTATTGTTTTCTCATTTACTTCCCGAAATATATTACATAAAACATCACCAATATCACAATATATAGAGTCACAAAACACAAGATTAAAATATAAAATCCACTACATAATAGCTTAAGATCCCGCCAAAACTCCAAACTCCGCGTTTTCAATGCATTATAGTAGTGATGTGGATATATCGATAGTGTTGCGACCCGTTTCACTCTTAACTCTTGCCGAACTAGAGCACTCTCACTGACAGCATCACTTGGAACTCTGCCAATATTCAGTCGTAACCTAGAGACTTTTG
Organism: Antheraea pernyi; assembly: GCA_015888305.1. NCBI lineage: Eukaryota > Metazoa > Arthropoda > Insecta > Lepidoptera > Saturniidae > Antheraea > Antheraea pernyi. The sequence goes on along the minus strand of MU158905.1, from coordinate 54,832 downwards.
TTAGATATATTTAAGTTAAATTTTAAATAAAATACGTTTCATTTAATTATTTATTTAACAGAGTGTTTTAGGATACTATTAGTAGCACAGATTATATTACAGGGTTATGAGGCCATTGCATAGATTACACATAGAATAATGAAAATCATGATGTTGTAGGTACTTGTTTCTTAATATGATTTTTATTATATTAGCAGATTTAAGAATAATCAATACTTATAAATAGGCTAAGACAAATTATTAATTAATAATTAATAAAATTATTAATCTTTGTCTCTCCTTTTGTCCACTCACTTTCTATATAAAAATTTTGATGTGAAACATCTATAGCGTTGGGTTAGACCGACTGTTGATGTGGCGACGCGCCGCCACGGCATGCGTCGCCACGGTATATGTTTTTGAGTTTTTGTATATGTCACCGTGGGAGCATTTAGTATTTGAAAGTAACACATAATTAGTAACACATATTTTGTTATATAAACAAACATCTTACGAAGATTCGAAAAATTTCATCCTTTTTATCGCAGGTGTTTGCTAACCTCACTGTATAAGTATTTTCTATCGTAATCAATACTGGCGATGTATTGTTAATGTACTTCTATCTTATTGTTATTAATATGGTTTACTCTAAATTATTGAGTAATTTAAATCGGATTAAACTGTTTATAACTTCAAAGATTTCCATCTGTTTTCCACATAAACAATTGATAAAAGTCACTAAACAAACCGGTGTCACGCGACGTCTTAGCGAAACGGGACGTGGCGCGTAGGTTCAGATGTTTGTGATCAAATTTGTATCTTGATTTTATTCTTGATTCAAAGCCGACCTAAATTAGTGTCACAATAATTATAATTAAATATGTTACATTGAAATCGAATCTCTCTCTCTCATATATAATGACTATAAATGTTTAGTAGATAAATATATATTTTTTTAATCTTAGTAATTTATTTTTCATTATGTCATATTTATTTCCTATCGTAAATAATACTTTTATGCATATTACGTAATGATTTCGATATTTCGAATCCGCCAGATTTTTCACGACGGCTCATATTTTCTATCGTAATCAATACTGGCGATGTATTGTTAATGTACTTCTATCTTATTGTTATTAATATGGTTTACTCTAAATTATTGAGTAATTTAAATCGGATTAAACTGTTTATAACTTCAAAGATTTCCATCTGTTTTCCACATAAACAATTGATAAAAGTCACTAAACAAACCGGTGTCACGCGACGTCTTAGCGAAACGGGACGTGGCGCGTAGGTTCAGATGTTTGTGATCAAATTTGTATCTTGATTTTATTCTTGATTCAAAGCAGACCTAAGTTAGTGTCACAATAATTATAAGTAAATATGTGACATTGAAATGGAATCTCTCTCTGTCATATATAATGAATATAAATGTTTAGTAGATAAATAGTCATTTTTTTAAATCTTAGTAATTTATTTTTGATTATGCCATATTTATTTCCAATCGTAAATAATACTTTTATGCATATTACGTAATGATTTCGATATTTCAAATCCGCCAGATTTTTCACGACGGCTCACAATTTTTCGTTTAACTGCTGTTTTATGTACAAAAGAATTCGGAGATTGTTTTTTCCATACCATCGATGAATCAAAGCTTTCGGAAGTCTCTAACCGACATATTCCACAAGCTTTACATCAAGAGATCGAAAATAATTATACACTCTTTAGCAAAAACACCTGAATAAAATTGAATTAACAAAAATAATGAATCATTGTCGAAATCTGACCGTTGAAAAGCCAATGGCTATAATTTATATGGTAGACCTTGTTAGCAAGTTTTTAGTACATGCAATGAGGAATTGTTGGAATTAAAACAACCAGATATATGTAATACACCAAGGAAACTATCATGATTAAACTATATCAAAACTGTAGGGTAAATTTTCTTATTCGTTCGTTACAACCCCCATGTCTAAAATATGTCGCAAAGAAACATATAAATATAATATTTACTAGGTGTATTCAAGTAGCAGTACTTAAGAGACAGTTCCTTTACAATTACTAAGTTACCATTTAAGGTTACGTCATGACCAGGCGAGATTATGATCTAAAAATGAAACAATAAACATTAAAAAATGCAAAGATAGCTTGTATTTACACTTTACAGACAAAGACCAAAATAATTTAAATAATAGAAGCAATTGTAAATTGGTCATTCCATGTTTCGGGCTTTTTAAGACCAGTAATAGTTTTTATGCAATAGTATTAAGTTTTATAACAAGGTCCTAAAGGACATTTACCAATTTACTAGATAGTGAGTTCGAGCACCATGTTTTAATGTAGTTACAACCCCCATGTCTTAAATATGTCGCCAAGAAACATATAAATATAATATTTACTAGGTGTATTCAAGTAGCAGTACTTAAGAGCCAATTGCTTTAGAATTACTAAGTTACCATTTAAGGTCACGTCATGACATGACAACAGGCGAGATTATGATCTAAAAATGAAACTATAAGCATTGAAAAATGCTAAGATAGCTTGTATTTGCACTTTACACACAAAGACCGAAATAAATTTAATAATAGAAGCAATTGTAATTTTTTAAAGTAATAGTGTTAGTCTTTATAACAAAGTCCCAAAACACATTTACCAATTTACTGGATAGTGAGTTCAAGCACCATGTTTTAATGTCTAAAGGCTTATTATAGGGTGGATCGATATGTGAACGATGGCGACGTCTGGAAATGACGTCGCTCTCTGTGCATCTGCCAAAAACGAATGTAAATTATGTTGTTGGTAAAAAAATGTATGATGTAAAGATAAACCAGATCGAGTTTCTTCTTGGTTTTTCTCGATGAGTGTGTTGTTTGTCCGAACTGATGGTACCTTTGACGTTCATAAGCGCGTTCTCAGGGCCTAAATTGCATAAAGCATTATTGATTATGATTCAATAGTTTTTATGCAATAGTATTAAGTTTTATAACAAGGTCCTAAAGGACATTTACCAATTTACTAGATAGTGAGTTCGAGCACCATGTTTTAATGTCTAAAGGCTTATTATAGGGTGGATCGATATGTGAACGATGGCGACGTCTGGAAATGACGTCGCTCTCTGTGCATCTGCCAAAAACGAATGTAAATTATGTTGTTGGTAAAAAAATGTATGATGTAAAGATAAACCAGATCGAGTTTCTTCTTGGTTTTTCTCGATGAGTGTGTTGTTTGTCCGAACTGATGGTACCTTTGACGTTCATAAGCGCGTTCTCAGGGCCTAAATTGCATAAAGCATTATTGATTATGATTCAAAATAAATATATTTAAACATAACACGAGCGAAGATGAACTAAACGACTAGTGTAGTATATATTTGATTCATCGTCATTTATCAAGGCACTTAAAATGATAAGCTTTCATGTGAATTGTTATTTTGTTGGCATATTTTATGTTTGAACAGCGCGAAACGATTGGTCTAACCCTGAAGTCATGCTGTGTTATCACTCTTATCTATTTACCACACTACCTACTTATGACGCGGTCTTGTTAAGTACGTGTGTATAAAATAAATTTGATAAAATTATGTGCGGTATTTAAAATACTAGGTAGTATTCAAATGTTTTAGTTGTGTTTCTAGTTTTTTTTTTTATTTAATGTATTCAGAATTAATTATAAGTAATTATTAATAGTGAGAAACAAAATACTTAAATGGAAAAACACCGAAACATTTTTATTTATATTAATATAAGGCTTGTAGAACTTATTTTATTTGACCTGCTTTTTTAGTCACACTTAAATAATATATAGTCTATGACATCTCCACAGTTAAGACGAAAATAGGAAGACTTTTGTGGGATCTTGGAATGTCATCTAGTGGTTTTTATATTTTATTCATAATGCCATGTTATGTTGCTATATATTATTATTGGTGGTGTTTTATATAGTTCGGTTATTGATCACAAATAAAATGGATGGGAAATAATAACATAGAGCATTATTTCTAAATTGCCACAAAACTCCCCGGAAAGTTCTAACAAGAGGGCCACCATCTATGTAGTTCATTGAAACTATCACAAGTCACTTGTAATAATGGCAGTAATAATCTACTAGAAGATTGGTTGCCAAAAATACAATAAAAAAAGACGAAAATAATGGCACATTATCTGTTACTTAGAGATTCAATTCTAGATTTACATTGAACACCGTAAAAAATAAATAGGCATATATACATTTGAAAAACGTTATTCTACTTTTGTGAGGTTTAGTAAAAATGTTAACAGGTTATCTGATGTTAAAAATATTGCATCTAGTTATCATTAAATAAAAAAACTTTACTATTAATAAGACCTACTTTTAGAATTACTTAGATAATTTTATATGTTTTCAGTTAAGAGATACAGTAGGTATACATACATACATAGATATATTCATTTATTTTGTTCCATATTTTATATGCAAAATTATTATTAGTTATTTCAATAACATATTTATCAATTAATGTTAAAACGTTTGCAGGATAGGTATATGAATAAATATATAGTTATAATTGTGAATTATTTAATAAATTGCATAAATTACTGTGGCTTCGTCCGAGGGTAAACTGTTTTACAAAACAAGTCTACTTTTCTCTTGTCCTTAAGTCGCGTCGTAATTAAAATTACAATAACTTTTAATAAATCGAATCGATTTTAATGAACCATGCGCTAAATGTTACTTGAAGATATGCTTTATGATTATCTTGAAGAGGTTTTATCATGAATGCAGTATTTTGGCAGTGATACGTAGTCATACAAATAGACATACAAACATTTATAAAATTGATTTAAATGTATTTTATTACTAATTCCTTAGGTAACTGCAACATTTTTTTTATTACATAAATCTAAAAAGTCCATCACGTTAGATTCACATTCTTATTATATGTATCGATTCATCAAAGGATATTACGAAACAATGTCATAATACTTTATACATATTATATGTTAATTCAAATTTCAATGAAATGATTGCAGTATTCAAAAATTGAAATCGAATCAAATAAAACAGGTGCATCTCTAGTAGCGTTCTATAAACGAATAGTGCGGGCCGCCATTTTGGTTCGCAAAAAAACATTTTAGAAGGCGGAACTATGTTGGGGTTTTTGTTCAAATTTCGAACAGCGGCCCTCCAATGGCGTGCGCGGGCGGGGCCTGTCAATTCGACTGACTTGACGTGGACAATGACCTTTTTGTCTTTTTTTTATACCCAGTTTGATGATTCCGAACGAAACGCAGATGGGAAGAACTTTTTAGGTTATTTGTGTTGTGGCAACAATGGATTATTTGTTGCGTCATTCTGGACTAAGGAGGTTATGTAGTTATTTTATCATTGTACTAATGAAAACCATATTGTATTCAACGTTTTCAACAGATTTTTCCAATTACGAGTTATCACAATATTGGTCAGTCACCCTTTTAGAGAACAACACAACGCAAAGGGTTAATAATCTTAAGATTTTTAAGAAATAATATCATAATTCTATTTTCTTAACTTGTTACAAACAGTTAAGTATTAAATACCTTTCTTAAGAGTCATGAATATTTAGAGTTATATTGTCATATGAAGTAAACACTTAATTATGCGAACCAAAAAGCATGAAGATAAGCTATACTGCATCGCACATTACTGCAGTAGTACCTATTTTAAAATGGTAGTACATCAGAATCGCAAAATTTTCCTGTTACCAACGCATTGCATGAAATTAATCATTATTTTACGTATATTATTCAAATGAACCTGTTGTTGATGCTATTTATAAATGCAATAATTCATAACGCATTGCCATTCCTCTAAATAATATTACAGCAATCATATATTAAATAAAAAAGTGTTGCCAGTGCAAATAAGATTTTTACTTGTGCTGGAATACGTTATTATCTGCAGTAAAGATATATTATGTGACATAAGCCAAGAGTTTTTGGCGGGATCTTAGTCTGTCATGTAGTGGATTTTATTTTTTATTCATAATCTTGTGTTACTTGACTCTATATTGTGTAAAATTGGTGGTGTTTTATGTAATATAGTTTGTTTATTGTGCATAAGTGAAGTGAATAGAAAATAATACCACGTACCATGAATTCTGAGATGCCACAAAAACTCTATGGAAAGTTCTAACAAGGGAGTCACCATCTTGTTAGAATATTGAATTAATTACTCGACAATGGAAATCAACAAACTCTCTGGAACATATTTTATAATGTCCATTGAGACAAAACATTGACACTGGCAAATGCGTCTGAGGAGCCAAAACAAGAAGAAGAAGAAGACATAAACCAATCCAGTTATGGAGTTTTTTGTATGATTTTAGTGTGTCATGCAGTGACTTTTATATTTTATTCATTATCTTGTGTTATTTGTCTCTATATTTTGTAATATTGGTGGTGTTTTACGTAATATAGTTTGGTTATTGTGCACATGTGAAGTGAATGGGAAAAAATACCACGGAGACGCTACAAATACTCACTAGAAAGTTCTAACCATGGGGCCACCGTCTTGTCAGAACATGGAGATAATCACAAGGCATTTGTAACATTATTACCTTCTAGACATTGGCTGCAATAATGTAGAAGATTGGTTGCCAAAGATAAAGTAAAAAAAAACTTAAGGTCAGGGCGACTGTGGATTATTTATTGATGAAATAAATTAAAGAACTAACTGTAATTCTCTATCGGCTATATGTACCAATAATGCATATATTCTTTTAGAGGATTTGTACATTTAATTTGTTTGTCAATTAAAATCGTAAGACAGTAACAATGTTACAGTTAGTAACAATTTATTAAAAAAAGCCACTTCTGACCAAATGTACTACTAAAAAAAACTAGATATTCAAACTCGTCTCACGTCTTACCGCCGATAACGTGCTGTCATTATAGACTCAATAGATTAATAAAGAATGCTTACAGCTTCCATAGCTTAAGCAATGCTTACAGTAGTTTGTGGCGGACTCTACAAACTAAACTACACATAGGCACAATACCTGGCTTTTGATTTGGCATGTCGTAGAGAAAAGCAAGACGTTCAGCTAACATCAGCTTACTTCAGTTTCGTAAAGCGTTCTCTCTATCACACAGCATGATGACTGCAATAGACAGAAACAACGCTATACACCCAATTTAGCTATCTCCGTCTTCTTCCGGACGTACCAAATAATAAGTCCGGTAGTTGTTGCCCATTTTCGCCATCCATGTGTAACTATATTTTACTAGCACGTGTGCCGCACCCGCATTCATATCTACAGGGTCGCGTTTATTTGTGTTCAATAGACATTCAACTTAATTGACACCTTTTAACTTAATTGTCATGTTTAAAATATCCATTAAACGTGTCAACGCTGTAAAGCGTGTGTGTTGTTACGGTTTTTCTACTGTGACGGACAACGGTCGTGACCATGAGTCGAATCAACCGTATTTTTTTTATTAATTATTGCCGTAATTAGTGCCAAGACAAATTCATTCCAAAATAGACAGCCACCATCTTATTAGCCATAATTGCCAAAAAATTAATTACATTACTGCTTATCCAGAAAGTGGCATAGCGTGACGATATACTCGTAAACAGAGCTGCACTAGGCATGACTGTATTTATATTATGGTAGGTCAATCGTTTTGCGTCCCCAGTAATTACAAACACAATCTATGTTCTGATGACAAAATTAAGGGGCTTGCGCTACCGTTGCACGCAACGTCTCGCTTATATTCCGCTTTATCGGGGTTCCTTAAACCCATATAAATACTGACCATTTTAAAAATAAAATTGTCCGTCCACTACTCTAAATCAGATTATAAGAATTATTGAAAATTGCCTCAAAATAAATTAATGAATTGATTAGAGCATACAAATATAAATTGGAGTTTGAAATGTAAATCAATTTATATGTGTAACTCATTGCCTGTTGGGAATTTCACAACAAACGATGTTATCTACATGTTCAATTATAATTGTTTTGTCCTTTTGAATTAAATATGTATAAAATTAGAATATGTATAAGTTCTAAGTTAAGACAAAATACTAACTTTGTACAAAAAAATGCATTGCTAATAAAAAAGGCGTTAATCTTTTTTTAACAAATAAAAAATAAGGAATATCTTTAGAAAATCAGAAGACAAAAAGTACTGAACTAGTTTATCTTGGTCAATGCGATCCAGCAGTCCAAATTTAACTATAACTCATTTTTGTTTAAGTTTTAATAAAGTGTTTTTGTCAAAGAGTGTACAAATATTAAACACTAGCTGTGCCTGCGACTTCGTCCACGTGGAACCTGATGTACAAAACAATGACTAATAAAGTCATCTGAAAGAATTTAGTCCGTTTGCTTATATACTTTTCTCTCATACTTAAGTTGCGGCGCCACTAAAATTACAATAACTTTTAATAGAGTGGACCAATTTTAATGAAATAAAGACTAAGTTACTTCCGAGGATATGCTTTATGATTTCTTGATGACAGACATTTCTAAAAATGATTGAAATGTATTCTATTACTTATTCTTAGACACCTGCAAAAAAATTTTCACGAAAATCGGAAAATACGGATACGTTAGATTTAAATTCTTCTTATATGTATAGAAGATAGATTAGTAAACGTAAGAGGGTGTGAAGTATGACGAATAGAGGTTTATAAGTAAAGGCTTCTACATCAAGAAAAAAAAACAAACTGTTCCAGAAACGATTTTGGTAACATAAGGCTCGTTAGGAGTTAAAAAAATATCATTAAACTCGGCTGAGAAACTAAGAAAAAAATGGTACGGAACTGATTTATCTTAGCTTTTCTAAAATATTATATTATCATATATAACATAATACATCTAGATACGTAAATATTATAAACAAAATTAAAGTGGCCTATTGTTTCTTCGGACTAGTCTCCAAATAGAACCGATTCCACCGCAATAACTACTGCTTTTATATGTTTAAAGTTATCTTGTATAACTGTATATATACCTATATAATTTTACGATTAAATCGTAAATATTACCTGTAACCATCTCATAAATGCGTCACAAGACTTGTTAGTAAAAATTCACGGCCGCAATAACTGCAGCCTTGACCCTCATAAAGACGTAGCTCGTTGTTACAGGAAACATTTAATTAGACAATACATTTAAAAGTCAACATATATGATTCTTATCATAAGATAAACGTATAATTACTCGATTAACACGTCGTGTTGTTTTAAAATTAAATTTTATAGTAAAGAGAGACAACTGTATAAAAAAAATAGCCGTCACGGGACGCCTGGCATATGTGAAACATCGAAATTGTTTTGTATACGTTATATGCCTAAAATAACAGATTACGACAGGAATCAGCTATGGCTTAATGAAAAGATAAAACATTACAATATTGTTCCATAGAATGACTGTTTATTTATTTTATTACATAAATACTCATTTTTATTAAATACAAAATACAACAATTACAGGCGCGGTGTGTTTGGCTGTATTTACCAAAGGGCGTTAGGTAATCAGCGTGTGCCACGTAACACATAACACGAGAAATAGAAGTGGCCGACAAAAAAAAAATTCTATGTTTATACAGATAGGCCTGCAAATGTTTTTGCGTATTTCGTTAATAGTGCAAAGTTCGTGTTTTGCGTCACCACATCGCACCAAGCTAAAATCAGATTTACCCGCGCCTATAGATAGATGTTTCACATCAAAAATATTTTTCAATTATTCAAAATACAATTAAACGTGAATGGCAAAATATATTTGGAACTCTGTATGCTTTACAGCATTGTCTATGCTTCTGTAGTCACTACTAACATGTTGTTAGCTTTTATGGAAATTACGCCAATAACTCTTTGTCCAAAAACATGTTACTTACGTTTTGATAAAATATTTGTTCTTTTATGAGAAACAGATTTATATGTCATTATCTTTAACTGAACACTCAAGTAAGGATGTACTTAAAGCTTAATTTACGATTGGGTGATAAAAAAATAACAACGGAACCCGTATATCTGAATCGATTCACACTTGAACACTTTTTCCGTGCGTGCGGTAAGTTAACGCACTCAGAAGCATCCGCGTCACGCAAACACGCGCACCGAGTGTGCCCGCGAAAAATGCGAACGCACGCACACTGGAGCGCGTGACGCGTCCGCGAAAAATGCAGATATTCGCTTGTGCGTGCGCGTCCGTACGCATTCACGCACACAGGCTCAGCCCTCGAAGGACACGCCGCGAGGGCGTCGACCTCGGTTTTTTGCGGGAACGCAGTCCCACGACGCGTACTCCCAACGAGCATCGGCCGTTGCCTGTTTTTTAATTATTTATTTTTCAACATATAACCAAAAGATCGTTCACTCGCCCATCGGTTATATTTATACTATGGGAATGAAGGGTGTTATGTCAATGATTTGTTTTATTGCTGTATCGAATACAAATCCCGTTTCATTTTACGCATTTAATTATGTTATATCTTTATTGTTTACGGTTTTACTAATTTTGCTATCGGATATGTACTCTGGGTTGTATTGTTCTGAGTAATAATTATGTTTACATTTTAATGCAGGATTATTAGTGTACTTCTACAGATTATATGTACTTCTTATATACTGTCATACTTAATCAAAAAGTTGCTTGTTATTTGTACTTACTCCATGAAAGAGGTAAATTGGTTAATGCAATGTTTAAGAATATATAAATATATAACAATGTTATTCATTCTACACCAAACAACTTTTGCCATTTTCATTTTTAATATTTTTTTATTGTTTACTCAGTAATCCTTGGTTGTAAGAATATTGTATATAAATTGTATATATAAAAACCAATTCAATTGCAACTTTACATATATAATAAAAGAACTGAGTAAACAATATTATAATAAATGGCCAACATGCGGTGCAATTTTTACGTTAAAAATCGATTGAAGAACAATCTTATAGCTTTTTGTTTTATTAAAATTATGAGGCTTATGTTCTTTTTAGTTAATAAAAATATACTAAAATAAGTATAAAAATGTAAATGAAAAACAACATAGTGTCAATACAGCTTTTGTGTTCTAAAAGTTGCCGATTTCCAGTTGCACATAAAATCTAGAAATTAGTAAATTCCATGTAATTGATTTCTATCTCATACTGTATTATTTTATACTATTTTCTTAATAATTATTTTCTTAATAATTATTGAGGATTTTCTATACAGAAGTGTGTGATAATTTCATACAATTTGTCATCAAATTTTCTATCATTTTATTATAATATAGAAGCAAAATATGTAACACTAAAACTACAAAATTTATGGTCATCATTGACAAAATATGAGATTATTTGTGCTCAAAATTTATGAAACACGTAGATAGTTATTTTCATTTTTAGTCACCATTATTCCATTATTCCACCCTATAATCTAATCTAATACCTTTAATTGAGCAACTGTTGTATATTTCTATATAATCAGAATCTCGGAAACGGCTCTAACGATTTTCATGAAATTCAGTATGTCGGCAGTTTCGGGGGTGATAAATCAAACTCTACCTTTTGCCCGCGGCTTCGTTCACATTAATGTAGTTTTGACATATCCCTTTTGAACAGTAGATAATTTTTTTTAAATCTCTGAAAGTTCAGCGTATAAGCGTAAAAAACAAACAAACTCACATTCGTATTTATAATATTAGCAATTATAGAAAAATAACAGATGCAAAGGAGGACGAAAGGTTTCCAAAAACCATATAAAGTTTATATAAGGTATAATCTTCTTTGGTACTTTTGGTTATCATAAATATTTTATTTGTAAAAAAGCCACGTTAAACTTCAGGTAATGGTTGAATAGCTCGTAGTTGTTCCGGTTTGACCAGGTTCGACTAGCCGTTGATAATTTTTTATACGGTACCGTTAACTGCTATCAGAATGCGAACCCGAGCTCTGAATATGAATTAAGGATAAAAATCGCTCGAGTCATTATACTTTTGAGTAGTAACGGATGATATTATCTCCACTTACATGTTCTTTCGATTGCATCCAATTTAACTTTTATTTAAACTTGGGTTTTTTTATGCTTTTTTCTTTATTTGCATTTACAAACTTGTTTCCTCTAAACCAGAGTTTTGTTTTTATAAGTTATTTTTGAAACGAACCTTTTTAGGTGTATTCAACAGTGATTGAAAGTTAACTGTCACGCTCATGTATTGTATCGGATTTTCTCAGCTTTAGTCGTCATCAACTACGTTATTCTCTGATAAATAATGCATCGTTCCGATAGTTATCTTTATTGATGCGAATTATAATAATAAAAGAGTACTGAAATTAAATTTTACAATGTAATTTATGCTTTGTAGTATTCGGGTGTATTTATTGTACGTATTTAAATAGTAATATAATTTTTTTACATATGAACATTTATAAATCTGTATAAACTTTAATACGCAGGTATTTATTCATAACTTTTTACTTTTATCGTGTGGTCATAAGCACACAACCACTTTTTTTTCTAAGAAATCTTAGCAGGCTTATTGTACATGGATAAAATGCATTAAAGGTTATTTCTATATTTCATATCATATCATGTTTTAATATATTATACACGATGTAGATTATTATAATTTTAATAGCATCTATACATATAAATAAAGTCTAAGTGTAAGATGTTTATTCAGACTGATCTCTGAAATGGCTGAACCAATTTTGACGAAATTTTACTAGCACAATTTTTTTTTATATCATAGGAGGCAAACGAGCAGGTAGCTCACATAATGTTAAGTGATCACCACCGTCCATAGACACTAGCAACACCAGGGGTGTCGCAAGTGCGTTGCCAGTCTATGTTTGAGGGGAAGGGAGAGAGGAGGAGGGCCTCCGGCGCTCTCACTGACCGAACGAAACGCAACAATGCAAACTCTGTTACTACACGTCGGTTTTCTGTGAGAGGGTAGTACTACCCCAGACAAGCCTATCCTTTTATGCTGAAACTAATAATAGCTTCAGCGTGGCTCTACAACCTACGACGAAGACTTTCCAGAGTATTACAAGATATTAATTTGCTTTTCCAAAGGAGGTAAGCTGTGATTATAAAATTAACAAAGGTGATTTAAAATTTGTAATATTATAGTAGGGGTTAACTAGCAATGACAAAGTAATAATAAAAAAAATTACAGTTCATAATTAATTCTTATAAAACACCAATTTCCAGTGAAATATGAAAACAGTTTGCACGAGAATGAAGTCATACTCGAGAACGGTAATCTGTTAGTTCTGAATATTTATAATTGATCATAGTTATTATTTGATCTAATGTTCTCTTAAATCATAGCTATGCAGACCAGGATTACAACTGAACTATATAATAATAAACAAAAAAATTATATAGAATTAAAAAATATATATATATGACACTGGCCATTACAAATTAGCGGCAGTATATTATTGCCAACCTAGGGCAACATTAGGCGGCGTTTGGTCCGCAGCTCACCCCAATCCCTTCCCCGACCTACCCCAAATGTCGGGCGTGCCGCGCGGTCGAGTCCGAATACACGTGACGTGCTTTGAGTCACTTGCGCTTGTGTGCGATCGAGTTTAGTATCAATTCGAAATTTGAATTGCGGAACCCTTTCCATTTCTGTTGAACGATGATTCGTTCTCTTTGATTTAAATTTATGAGCTATTTCATAATTAGGCTGTTCTCTATTGACTTATAAATTTGCGAAGATAAAATAGTTCAATAACTTTTTCTCCTCGATTTGTCAATCGATACTTGCTTATTACTGAGCAATACTTAAGTGTTGTTAAAAAATGGACGGATGCGATTTTTTCTATGCCTTGGACGATTCGAAGCTTTGTCGAAGCTAACGTTGGAAGTGTAATAAATAAAACGTTTTTTATCTTTGTTAATATTAATAATTCATTGGCATATAAATAATGATCGGAGTTTTTGGCAGAATCTTAGTATGTAATGTTTTATGATTTACTAGCGGGCCCGGCGGACGTCCTGTCTTGATAATGAACAAAACCTTGCCAAATTATATACGGAAACCTTCGTCATAAGTCACTTTATAGTGAAAACCGCATGAAAATCTGTTCAGTCGTTTTTGAGCTTATCGCGAACAGACAGACAGACGTAATGCAGTTCTGTTATTGTGCATAAATGAAATTGATGATGCTACAAAAACTCTCTGGAAAGTTCTAACAAGGGGGCCACCACCTTGTTATCACAACAGATTTATGATTTATTACTAACTTGACAATGTCATTAATGTCTGGAAGATTAATTCTCAAAAAAAAAATTTTAAAAAATATATTTGTTTAAGTATGGAAATTCAAGATTCGTACCTCAGTATAAGTCAATATGCAGTTATAAACATATTGCATAAACCCATCGAACGTTACACAAAACAGGATAATCCCATTCGTACAAACAGTTATAATATACCCTACGAATAATGTCCTTTATTTATAACGTCGTCGTGAAAAACATTCCATTGGGTTTGTGTACCGACCCATATAAAGTGTGCGTGTGTGCGTCCGTGCCCCACATAAATACGCATGCAAATTGACACGAGGCAGCCGAATTCGTGTGCGTCGCGTGCGTGTGTGCGTGGCTTCTTCGTTCGGAATTCCAAGTTTGAAATTGGAATGAATGACGGTTAGGTGACTGACCTACGCCAATGGAGTTTGTATGTATTCTTTTTCTGGATTTCTTAATTTTTTAAATAAACCTCCTTTGTGTTTATCAATTTCTTTAAAATATAAGAGACGACGGTATAATTATTTTGCCTTTCTTCATTTTCAATGTTGAAGGTTTTTTTAGGTTTAAGTTATATGTTTAGTTTGTCTGAGTATTCTTAACTGTAATTTCCAATGAAATATAACCAAGCATCATTTTATACGCAATGTAAAATAAATGTCGACGGGTTAATTTATTTACAATACATTTTATTTACTGTAGATACATAGAAGCTATTTAACTATTTTTTTATGAAACTTTATAACTATATAGATTATAATATATTTCAATAACACAGAGACTATAATTTGTAAAAACATTATTTAACATTACGGTTCAAAACCAGAAAGACTTAAGCTATATAAATGAATGCAGGTCACATGAGGCACAGGGCAGTCCGGTGAAGCTGTTAAGACCTTGCTAGGTCAATAGCGTAGTCAGTTCGAGAAAAAAAAAACATGAGGCACAGGTCAACAGACAGTTGGCAGCAAAGTTAAAAAAAAAAACAGATTTATTACACATTTGCACAACAACAAATGAAGTAATGTAAAATTGTAATTTGTTATATAAAATGTATTATTGAATTTCGTGCTGATAAACGAAAGTATTAATGTATAATTAAAAAAATAAATTAAAAGCATAGTCCGCCATTTTGTGATCTGGGTCTTACAAAATCAGCTGAGATGTTAAATTGACAAAATAATTGTCAAGTATTAATTTTTGGCGGGATCTTGGAATGTCGTTTAGTGGTTTTTTATTTATGTATTACTAGCGGGCCCGGCGGACGTTGACCCGCCGTGATAATAAAAAAAAACTTTGACAAATTATACACCAAAACGTTCCTCATGAATCACTTTATCTACTGATAAAAACTGCATGTTATTTGACACAGAGTCAAATTTTGTAATATTTGTGGCATGTTACGTAAGATATTTGATTATCTTTATACATAAATTTCTTCTGTGCGTGTGTATCTCACTGAACTCCTACTAAACGGCTGGACCGATTTTAATAAAACGTTGTGTTCGTGTTCCAGTGGATCCGAGAATGATTTAGATTCACAATTGGACCCGGTAGGTGGCGTTGCGGTTGACTTTTAGGATTTTTTTTTATTATCAAGGCAGGACAACGTCCGCCCGGATGTAGGTGGCGTTGCGGTTGACTTTTAGATATTTTTTTTATTGTCGAGGCAGGACAACGTTGTCCGCTAGTTGTGTATAAGTAACATGGATGGGAAATAATACCAAGAAGCATTGATTCTGACTTACCACAAAAACTCCCTGGAAAGTTCTAACAAGACGGCCACCATTTTCTTAGTTTATTAAAATGATTGTAAGTAACTTGTTGTATTATTTTACCTACTCGAAAATTGCAGTAATAACCTAGAAGATTGGTTGCCGACAAAATAGCTTTATGTGTCAAGTAAATTGGAAAACATGTGGGAGCTATTTTGGCGTGCGCTGGATATATATTTATAGGCGACCATATATGGTCATATGATAAAGATACCGACGCAGCTGAAGCCGCGTGTGACCGTTAGTTATATACATTTTAATCCTAAATAGAATCGCGTCTCAAAAATTAAACACTGGTTTATCTTATGTTTAAAGCGTTCATTTTAGCGCAAGTTTAACTTTTCAGTGTAGGTACGCCATAGTAGCTCACTGCATACAAACGAAATAAAAAACAAATCCCTCGGTTTTTTAAACATAATATTAGGATTGATGAATTCTTATTAGTGTATATAACGTACTTAGTATACATAATGATCAGGCAGGTCACCTGATGGTAAGTGATCATCGCCGTCCATAGACACTGCAACACCAGGGGAGTCGCAAGTGCGTTGCCAGCCTGTGTTTGAGAGAGAAGAGGGGCGGGGAGAGGGGGTGGCGATGGGGAAGTGGGCCTCCGGCGCTCTCACTAACCGAACGAAACGTAACATTGCAAGCACTGTTATTTCACGTGGGTGGTTTTGTGGGTCGGGTGGTAATACCAACTACTACTCTACCACCTACAAATATAAATAATACTTCACATAAGATGTAATTTTTTGGTTAAAAATTAACAAATCATACATTTGAGTGTTAAACCACGTCTGCTCCAAATATACACACATACATTCTTACATGTAATGTAGTAGTAATCGTGCATGTGGTTAACAAACCATACATTTGAGGGCTAAACCACGTCTGCTCCAAATATACACATATATATTCGTACATGTAATGTAGTAGTCTTCGTGCATGTGTTTGTACACCCCTGCAATTTTTCGCCTATGTCCCTGTCTAGGTCCGCAACGGATCTAGCGAACTGCGAACCTAGATCACAGTACCGTCAGCATATTATTAATGAAGGGCTAATTTTATAATTCTACTCGTAATCCATTGTTCAAAATTAGATCAAAATTGAAAGAAAGAAAAGAAAATAAATACTTTATTGTTGGAACAACCATACAATTCAATTACACAAAAAAACAGACAATTTTTTTTTTTAAAAAACAATGTCCAACAGGCAAACCCATTCAGCAAAATGTTTATTCATCCCTTTCTTAAGTTTCAGTATTTTTATCTTTTTTTTGCCAAAGAGTAAGTGTATAAAAACAAATGAAAATGTAAGTTTGTTTGTTGTAATTTTGCCGAGTTATTAAAACGAGACAGTCATAAGGACAGCCGACAGAAGTGAAAATTCAAAACAATTGTATAACTCTGTATCTTTATTAATTTTCAAATAAATTGTAGTCTGAATTATTTAAAGAACATAATGTGCAAATTTAAATTATTAACATTAGCCTGGGTTTCACATCTACTCGCACTCGGAACAATAAATATATAGGTACATTAGCGGACCTGGCGGACGTTGTCCTGCCTTGATAATAAAAAATATAAACCCTAAAAGTCAACTGTAGCGCCTCCTAGCGGGTCCATTTGTGAATCTAAACCACTCTCGGATCCACTAGAACATGCACACAGAATTTCATCAAAATCAGTCTAGGCGTTTAGGAGGAGTTCAGTGACATACACACGCACAGGAGAAATTTATATATAAATATTTTATAAAATGGTCATACATATTGTAGGCTACACAGGCTTAATAAAACAAATAAATATTACAGGTACGCGTCACCAGTCTGACGCAAGCGTAATACGTCATGAGCATGTCGGGGTCATCGGTGACGCGAACCCATAAGTTTTTCCCTTATCATTTCTTTTTATTCGGTCAAAGCTGAGGAAGTTTTGACTAAAAAAAAACTTGAGTGTCTGTTGAAATAGTGGTCATGCCTTTATAAATATTACACTTCTGAGTAAGAAATTCTTTCAAGTGATGCATGTATTTAATCGTTGCACATACATTTTGGAATTGGATTCGATTAGATTATTTTTGTAGGTGGTACAGCCACGCTGAAGCTGTTACTGGTTTCAGTATGAAAGGGTCGGCTCGCCCGGGGTAGTAACACCCTCTCATAGAAAACCGACGTGAAGAAACAGTGCTTGCATTGTTGCGTTTCGTTCGGTCAGTGAGAGCGCCGGAGAACCACCGCCCCTCCCTTCCCCCCTCCTCTCCTGCTCCCTCCCTCCCATTCCCTCAAACACAGGCTGGCAACGCACTTTCGACTCCCCTGGTGTTGTTAGTGTCTATGGACGGTGGTGATCACTTAACATCAGGTGTCCCACATGTTCGTTTGGCTGCTATGACATAAAAAATAAAATAGCGTTTGAAATCGCTGATAAGTTTATATTTTTATAATTAAACTTTTTACCTACTTTGAGCACAACAATCAATTTTTTACAATACAAACCATCTGCTTCTATGTTTTAATACGTTTACTTTGAAATCCCACTGCTGGGCATAAAAATAAAATAATATAAAAAAAATATCTGCTATCGGTACTGAAACCAAACCCTTTCTGCCAACGATGTTTTAAAGGTCGTCGACCCGACGCGGTCTCTTTCACACGTAACGTAAGGCGGATGTTTCGTCCCTTTCGCACACGGATAGGGAAACGCGACCTAGGAGCCCTTAAGAAATAACCTATCATTTTATACCGGAAGCGTTGATTTTGGTAATATTTAGTATTATTTATTAACTAACTACTGTCTGCTGCTTTTTTTTTCATGGAAATAGATGTGATTCTATAATCACAATGTGCGTTACCATAATCTATTGCAATATTAGCTTAGCTTCGATTTTTTAAATCATGGTATCTCTGATAGACCCCTTACTAAAGCTCTGTTTTTATAAGGTTTAGAACATGTTACAATGTTTACGGATTCACCCATCGAGTTTGTTTTCATATCTCAATAACACGTGATGTTTTATATCCCGAGTGGATTAGGGTTGTTTTTCCTGTTCTACAGTATTGAAAAAATCCTCCAAGCGACGAAAATCCATTTTTTAACATATTAAAATTTAGATGTTAAATATATATGCGTCAATGGTGTGAAAAAAACGAATTGTTTTCTATTCATAATACTAAAGGTCGTCAAAAGTTACTAAACAAAACAACAAAGTGTGCTGTAAAAATACACGATAGAAGTGTAACTTTTGTATTACAGTAAACAAATATAATAAGAAGCCAACGTCGCGCAGTGTGGGTACGCGGTCACCCATCCAAGTACAGATCGCGCCCGACGTTCCTTTATTTCGGTGATCGGACGAGAACCGGTGTTTTGAACACTCTACCCGACACTGTATTTATAACCACTACTTTTCGTCATACAAAAAGCTCGCCGATCAGAATTTCAAACCTCTCCAATAATAAATTTTATTTCTAAAACAAGAAAAGAAAGTCGGTTCACAACATGAGGAATAGATCCTGAAATATTTTAAAAAATGGGTAAATATTTTTAGAAAATATGTGGACATATTTATGTAATAACTAGCGGGCCCGGCAGACGTTGTCCCGCCCTGATTATACAAAAATCCTGGACAAATTATATACCGAAACGTTCCTCGTGAATCACTTTATCCATTGGTGAAAACCGCATTAAGATCCGTTCAGTAGTTTTTGAGTTTATCGCGAACAAACAGACAGACAGACAGACGCGGTAGGGGACTTTTTTTATACTATGTAATGTATCTTATAAATCTTCTAATGGGGGTTTTTGACGGGATTTTAGTCTGTCTTCTTGAGCCGTATATTTGATTCATAATCTTGTGTTATTTCACTATATATTTTGTAATATTGGTGGCATTTTACATATTATAGTTCGATTGTTGTGCATAAGTCGATGGTAAAAAATACCACTGTGCATGAATTCTGATACGCCACAAAAACACCCTGGAAAGCATAACAAGGAGATCACCATCTTGTTGAAATTATTACAAGATACTGGTAATATTAACCTACTCGACAACAGTAGTAATAACGTGGAAGATTGACTGCCAAAGAAAAAAAATCACGTAAGTATCCAGTTCTTAGATATCCACTTTAATACCTGGTTAATCTTACCTGTGTTTTTCCAATCAAACCCCGGGTTGTGCTTTAGCATAGACTATAAAAAACATGGAGACTTCATTGTTAATTAAAATAAATCATTAGTATCTTTTAAAAGCGTGTGATTTTTAATAATCGTCGTCGTTGGTGTATGGATTATATTGTTAATCTATTAGAATTTATTATATCAATGTTTGTGGAACAATTACAAACTGCAAAAAATTGTTTTTTTGTGCGTTCCATTCTCTGAAATAATAAAATGGCAAATAAAAAAACGAGGCTGGCAACGGAACAATGATATATATCCCCGGTATTGCAGTTGTCCATAGGCGACGCTAACCTTTTACCATCAGATGGGCTATACAATATACATATCAATTTTATTTATATGTATATGTATATCTATATCTAATAGATAATCTTTGGAATCAACCGCTTAATTTTTTTAAATGAAAACTACATAAGTGTTTTTGGCGGGAACTTGTCATGTCATGTAGTGGATTTTACATTTTACTAACTGACCCGTGCAACTTCGTCTGCATCGAATCGGTTATGTAATTATTTACGACATCACATTAGAAACCTCAAAAATAACAGTATTTCTCCACTATTTAATGGATGTTATTATACGTATAAACCTTCAATCCTCTTCAATCACTCTATCTATTTAAAAAAAAACCGCATCAAAATCCGTTGCGTAGTTTTAAAGATTTAAGCATACATAGGGATATAGGGACAGAGAAAGCGACTTTGTTTTATACTATGTAGTGATAAAAATATCTGCTATCGGTACTGAAACCAAACCCTTTCTGCCAACGATGTTTTAAAGGTCGTCGACCCGACGCGGTCTCTTTCACACGTAACGTAAGGCGGATGTTTCGTCCCTTTCGCACACGGATAGGGAAACGCGACCTAGGAGCCCTTAAGAAATAACCTATCATTTTATACCGGAAGCGTTGATTTTGGTAATATTTAGTATTATTTATTAACTAACTACTGTCTGCTGCTTTTTTTTTCATGGAAATAGATGTGATTCTATAATCACAATGTGCGTTACCATAATCTATTGCAATATTAGCTTAGCTTCGATTTTTTAAATCATGGTATCTCTGATAGACCCCTTACTAAAGCTCTGTTTTTATAAGGTTTAGAACATGTTACAATGTTTACGGATTCACCCATCGAGTTTGTTTTCATATCTCAATAACACGTGATGTTTTATATCCCGAGTGGATTAGGGTTGTTTTTCCCGTTCTACAGTAGTGAAAAAATCCTCCAAGCGACGAAAATCCATTTTTTAACATATTAAAATTTAGATGTTAAATATATATGCGTCAATGGTGTGGAAAAAACGAATTGTTTTCTATTCATAATACTAAAGGTCGTCAAAAGTTACTAAACAAAACAACAAAGTGTGCTGTAAAAATACACGATAGAAGTGTAACTTTTGTATTACAGTAAAAAAATACAATAAGAAGCCAACGTCGCGCAGTGTGGGTACGCGGTCACCCATCCAAGTACAGATCGCGCCCGACGTTCCTTTATTTCGGTTTTCGGACGAGAACCGGTGTTTTGAACACTCTACCCGACACTGTATTTACAACCACTACTTTTCGTCATACAAAAAGCTCGCCGATCAGAATTTCAAACCTCTCCAATAATAAATTTTATTTCTAAAACAAGAAAAGAAAGTCGGTTCACAACATGAGGAATAGATCCTGAAATATTTTAAAAAATGGGTAAATATTTTTAGAAAATATGTGGACATATTTATGTAATAACTAGCGGGCCCGGCAGACGTTGTCCCGCCCTGATTATACAAAAATCCTGGACAAATTATATACCGAAACGTTCCTCGTGAATCACTTTATCCACTGGTGAAAACCGCATTAGGATCCGTTCAGTAGTTTTTGAGTTTATCGCGAACAGACAGACAGACAGACTCGGTAGGGGACTTTTTTTATACTATGTAATGTATCTTATAAATCTTCTAATGGGGGTTTTTGACGGGATTTTAGTCTGTCTTCTTGAGCCGTATATTTGATTCATAATCTTGTGTTATTTCGCTATATATTTTGTAATATTGGTGAC
This sequence comes from Antheraea pernyi, assembly GCA_015888305.1. Taxonomy (NCBI): domain Eukaryota; kingdom Metazoa; phylum Arthropoda; class Insecta; order Lepidoptera; family Saturniidae; genus Antheraea; species Antheraea pernyi. The sequence goes on along the minus strand of MU158905.1, from coordinate 32,624 downwards.
ATTTTACATATTATAGTTCGTTTGTGGGGCATAAGTGGATGGTAAATAATACCTGTGCATGAATTCTGAGACGCCACAAAAACACCCTGGAAAGCATAACAAGGAGATCACCATCTTGTTGGAATTATCACAAGATACTGATAATATTAACCTACTCGACAACGGTAGTAATAACGTGGAAGATTGACTGCCAAAGAAAAAAAATCACGTAAGTATCCAGTTCTTAGATATCCACTTTAATACCTGGTTAATCTTACCTGTGTTTTTCCAATCAAACCCCGGGTTGTGCTTTAGCATAGACTATAAAAAACATGGAGACTTCATTGTTAATTAAAATAAATCATTAGTATCTTTTAAAAGCGTGTGATTTTTAATAATCGTCGTCGTGGGTGTATCGATTATATTGTTAATCTATTGGAATTTATCATATGAATGTCTGTGGAACAATTTCAAACTGCAAAAAATTGTTTTTTTGTGCGTTCCATTCTCTGAAATAATAAAATGAGAAATAACAAAACTCGGCCGGCAACGGAACAATGATATCCCTCGTACTGCAGTTGTCCATAGGCGACGCTAACCATTTACCATCAGATGGGCTATACAATAGACATATCAATTTTATTTATATGTATATGTATATCTATATCTAATCGCACCTCGTGTTCCAGCCCCTGCTCGCCGCGCTCGGCGTCTCCCCGCATCAGCTGACGCAAGGTAACCCATCCTCGCATCACCTTTCACATTTAGGAGGGTACGTATAAATACTTTTTGACGGTAGACGCAGCTTTTCGCTAACAATCAAATATTAATATTCGGTTAATATCGAGTTTCGACGTAGTAAAATGTTTTGATGTCACTACACCTTATCTTTGAGTTGACTGTACAAATGGAATTAAATAATTAATTAATGAGCATATTATACTTTTATTGGGAAGTTTTTGGTGTAGTCTTGGAATGTCATGTATTGGATTTTATATTTTGTTCATAATATTGTGTTATTTGACACTTTATTTGGTAATATCGATGGTGTTTTATGTAATATATTTCGGTTATTGTGCACAAGTGAATTGACTCCCACAAAATTCCCTAGAAAGTTCAAACAAGACGGCCACCATCTTGTTAGCAATATACATTACCTACTAGACAATGGCAGTAATAAACTATTAGAAGATTAGTTGCCATCAGTACCAGACGCGATCCGCAGAATCGTATCACTATGACGGGCTTTTTCGCTATATACATGGTGGTTGCGACCCAGTCAGACTGTAAAATCCTACCACCCCGCTTTCGCCATTGCCTCGTTCGTTATTCAGCAGGGTGCACCACGTGCAGGTGAGGTTGGCTTGGGTGTCTCAAGTTTTATGATGTTATTTGACTACCCGAAATAAAGAATAGTATATAAAAATAAAAACAAAAGACTCTATTCCATTAAATTTCTGTTCCAATTCGGATCACTTAAATTGGCATTTGTTAATTAGATCAGAACGGCTTAATAATAGAGCAAGTGTGGGAAAGAGATAACAATACGCCAATTCATGTGGGTGATAGAGATAAAAACACCACAAAGGAGCAAGAGTGCAGTCTATTTTTAGCGAGATCGCAACCTCTTTAGGTCGTTTTGCAGAGGAACTTTATATGAAAATTTTAATTTATTTTTCATGTTTTTCTTTCATATTCTATATACCATGACTTGGATTTTATTCGATAAAGAATATTTATAATATGTCTAGTTATTTATTAGCAACAATTTCTTATAAATTAAGTCATTTTTTATTAAAATTTCTCCATCAGTAACATTTCTCGGGTGTCCGTAATTCTTGTAATGTTTTTCTTCGTCACCATACAATGTTGTTATTAATTAGAGCTCGTAATTAATTCACACGTACAGTGATTTTCAAAATGGTACTTAGTTCACCTTTTAATTACAAACTAGCTTCTTCCCGCGACTTCGTAATTTTTGTAGGTGATAGAGCCACGCTGAAGTTATTATTGGTTTCAGCATGAATGGATCGGCTCGCCCGTGGTAGTACCACCCTCCCATAGAAAACGACCAGAGGCCCACTCCCGTCCGCTCTCCTCTCCTCCTCCCTCCCTTCCTCCCAAACACAGGTTGGTAATGCACTTTCAACTCCCCTGGTGTTGTTAGTGTCTATGGACGGTGTTGATCACTTAACATCACGTGACACACCTGTTCGTTTGCCTGCTATGACAAAAAAAAAGTTTGTTGGCAGTACTTCTCGATGAGTGGGCTGTTTGTCCGAACCGGTGGTAGTTTTGAAAGGCCCACTCCCGTCCGCTCTCCTCTCCTCCTCCCTCCCTTCCTCCCAAACACAGGTTGGTAATGCACTTTCAACTCCCCTGGTGTTGTTAGTGTCTATGGACGGTGTTGATCACTTAACATCACGTGACACACCTGTTCGTTTGCCTGCTATGACAAAAAAAAAGTTTGTTGGCAGTACTTCTCGATGAGTGGGCTGTTTGTCCGAACCGGTGGTAGTTTTGAAATACGTAAGCGCCTTCTTAATGCCTAAATTTCAAAGAGTATCATTGATTTTGTTCATATAACAGCCAACATAAAGCTACGACAGACACATGTGAAGTGTTAACATCTACCTTCGCTATCTCTGTATCGATTCTATCTATTATTTTGAACAGACTGGAAATCACAATACAGTTTGTGCATACAAATTGTCTCATTGTAATACCATTCGCTCTTTTTCGTATAAAAGTTTAAAATAATAGCAAAAGGTCAATCGATACCAAAAAATAACTAGCCTAGAACCATCTATGAAAAATTCCCCATCGAATCAGCGTAGTCCTATATCGATACATTAAGTAGTTCTGACGTGATTGAGCATCAAAGAACTATTCTTTCTTTACTTTTACGGTATATTTCTAGTTAACAAAGAAAGTTTTGGACACCTATACTCAGCTAGGCTGTAACTATGTTTTACTTACAAATTTCTTTGTAAACAACGTTGTCTGTACATTTCTCCTCTCCAGCACATGCGTATCACACCGCTTGCCCCATTTTACACTTAGCTGAATGCGTAGAAATCATTTTTTTAAAAACTTTAATGACATTAGGTATATCAATGAAAATAACATGGTAATATTTTTTTTATATGGTGATCACTTAACATCAGGTGATCTGCCTGTTCGTTTGTCTCCTATGATATAAAAAAAGAAAACCAACCGAGCACAGTTCGTTCGCCAAGATGCTATATTTATATATATATATATATATATATATAAATATAGCATCTTGGCGAACGAACTGTGCTCGGTTGGTTTTCTTTTTTTATATCATAGGAGACAAACGAACAGGCAGATCACCTGATGTTAAGTGATCACCACCGTCTGTAGACACTAACGACACCAGGGGAGTTGAAAGTGCGTTGTCAGCCTATGTTTAAGGGAAAGGGCGAGAGGAGGGAGAGGGGAGGGGAGTTGAGGTGGGCCTCCGGCACTCTCACTGACCGAGCGAAACGCAACAATGCAAGCACTGTTACTTCACGTGGGTGTTTCTGTGGGTCGGGTGGTAGTACCCCGGACGAGCCGACACATTCATGCTGAAAACAGTAGTAGCTTCAGCGTGGCTGCTACCACCTCTGTAAAACACAATCAACGCATTGTTATTATTGGATGTAAGTCGAATGTGTAATACCATATAGCAACATTCGACAACAAATAATTTTACAAGATAGCGCTATCTATATGACTATGAATAACAAGTTACAATTATTTAAAAAATATAAAATCGCGTTATTTTTGGACAAACACAAATATAGAGAAACTTGAAATGCAAAACCTTATTAAAATGTAAAATTTGATCCAAATTGTTAGAGCCGTTTCGGAGATCCATGAAATAATTTTATATATAATTCTAATTCATATGGGGTTCATAAACTCCAAAATCGTTTACCATAAGTGTTTACCATGGAGTTGTCTATGCTCTTGACCCTAATTTTATAAAAACGAAAGTGAATTTGTTTTTTTTGTTTGTTACGCTTTCACGCCTTAATTATTCAACCAATAATTATGAAATATATATGTATACGTTGCCAGGGGTACTGAAAAGATATAGGGGATTTCATTTAGAAAAAATATATTCTTCCCGAGGGATAGAACAAATTTTTAATCACATGAGCGAAGTCGCGGGCAATGGCTAGTTTTACTACAAATAGCCACTAGATAACGCTGGAGTGCATCAATTTGTAAATCGTTCAAACGATTGTAGTAATATTTAAACATAGGCTTAAAATTCACGAAAGCAATTATTTTTCATTATCAATTTCAGTGGTCCTCTGATCTTCCTATCTACACTAGGCGATAAATAGCGTGATGAGAGACAGAGTACTAAAAACCTCATTATGTACAATCGATTTCAAGTGGGTGGGACAAGAAAGAAGTCGCTTTGCAAAACAAAAGGCTAAGACCGAAGAAAAAGTCCCAATTACGTTTCCCAGAGAAAGCCCCCCCGACTCTCCCGAGGCCGGTGGCCCCCTCCGGCTAGTCCTCCCGTTGAGGTGGGGCTACACTTCTCGCGGTTTTTAATATTCTATATATATAATTAGAATGTAAAGCTAACGTGTCTGCTGATAAAGTACTGGGTTCGCAATAAAACCACAACAAGAAAATCATAAAACATATCTTCGAAAATAACTTACTTTTTGTTTAATTGAAATCGGCCCACTCTATCAAAAGTTATTGTAATTTTAATGACGACGCGGTGTAAGGACGAGAGAAAAGTAGACAAGTAAATGCACTTCATACATTCAGATAACTTTAATAACTACATTTTCTTTTTTTTAATTCTTCTATTATTTTGAACAGACTGGAAATCACAATACAGTTTGTGCATACAAATTGTCTCATTGTAATACCATTCGCTCTTTTTCGTATAAAAGTCGTACGCGATATTGAGAAACGAATGTATAAAGTTCTTTATAAAACCACTAGTTTATACCCGCGACTTAATCCGCCTTGTTTATTGTCTTTTATGTACAGAGGAAAAATTGAAAGCAAAAATATGTTTTACTTACAAATTTCTTTGTAAACAACGTTGTCTGTACATTTCTCCTCTCCAGCACATGCGTATCACACCGCTTGCCCCATTTTACACTTAGCTGAATGCGTAGAAATCATTTTTTTAAAAACTTTAATGACATTAGGTATATCAATGAAAATAACATGGTAATATTTTTTTTATAAAAAGACCAGGAGTCTATTGTGTAAAATTAATAAATTCGATCGAAATTTATCGAGTAGATTTTAGTGATGAGCGCACAACGGCAGACATGTAAAATTTTATGCATATAGATATACGGATTTGGTTT
>MU158905.1:1481-16195 GCA_015888305.1 Antheraea pernyi | reverse complement strand
GCACTGAGGGCGTCGGCCCAGACCGGAGCCCCGTAGGCGGCCATCGCTCGCACGACTCCCATATAGAGTCTGCGGCACCCGGCACCCGGTCCCCCTACGTTGGGGAGTAGCCGGCCGAGTGCCGCAGCCGCCCCACCAATTCGCGGTCCGAGCCCCGCATAATGGGGCCCGAACCGCCAGCGCCCGTCCAGGGTGAGGCCCAGATATTTCATCCGGGTCCCCACCCTGATCTGGGCGCCCTCCACCACTATGTGGGCCCCAGGTGGTGGCCCTCGCCGAGGCCCATGAAAGAGTAGGGCCTCGGTCTTCTCGAGGGCCACCCTGAGGCCCAACCTCCTTATGCGCCTGACCACGAGGGTTGTGGCCATCATGGCCAGGCACTCCACCTCCCTCCAGTCTACCCCCCGGGCTACGATTAGGGTGTCGTCCGCGTAACAGATGAGGCGTGCTCCATATGGGAGCACGCCGCGGAGCACCCAGTCGTAGCCCAACATATTAAAGAACCAACTTTTCTAAAATTCTCGTTCTTCCAACGTTGCTGGCTCTTGTACTAAGGTGTCGCTAAAAAAGTCTAGTTACATTAACTAATTTCTTTTCTTTCGTTATCCTGGAGAATCCCTTGCGTTTAATGGGACAAAAAGTATCCTAAATGTAACCTTGTAATATTAGTTATTGCTGTGTCAAGTTTCGTTAAAATCGGTTCAGTACTTTCAGCGTCATGCGTGTTCACAGGGACAGAAAGACAGACAGACAAAAATTTTAAAAAGATTATTTTTGGTTTCTATATCGATAACAAAGCCTACCCCGATCAAAATTTTCCAAAAATATTTGATGTACAGATTTGACCTTGCTACAGTTTTATTATAATATAGAATAGATAGATAGATGAAATTGAAGTCTCGTTTTTGCGATTTGAATACGTAGTTTCATATTAAAATATTATTAGGTATACATTTTTTATAAATAAAATTCATATCTGCAGCGACCCAGTTCAATCGGTCGTGCGGGTTCATGGGCATCAGGTATTTATGTAAGGTTACTGCCACGATGATGAAAGTAGCGATTTTATTTTTTAATTGCCTGTGTTTCATTCTTAATAATATAACGAAAAGATATATATGTAAAAACAGCAAATAGGAAGTTTTTTATTTTATTTGAATTATATATTCGAAATTAATGAAATAAATACGTCTAAATTAATAGAGCTGCTGGGAAGTACAGACGGAAGGCTTGATGACTTCGACAAAAAATCGAGGCAGTCATAAGGACTGCCGAAAGAAGTGAAAACTCAAAACAATGAAATAAATGTGTCCTTCCTCTGTTTCTCAGGCAATTTTCTTCATTCTTTTTTTGTTTTGTATCTATTGGCGAGCTTTAGTGTTATCATTAAGCAAATTGAAAAAAGTTTCTTTATGTTCAAAGTTCGACCACTGGACGAGCACCCGTATGTATTGTTATAATCATTATGTATAATTGTGTCGTTACATTTCAAAATGAGCTAAAAACACATTTTGATCGTTCATATAACATGTTTAGTTTTTTTTTATGATTTTCTTTTATTATACACCGTAAACGAAGCTCAAATTTTGCGGTTCATAAGGTTTTTAGTTATTTTAATGATCTTCATATTCTAAATGTACAATATTTTAAATAAAAAAATAACATAAAATATAAGGAACGTCTAAAATTGGATTTAGCTATCTAATTAGGTACTTCTATATATAGTTACACAATATGCTTCATCATTTAAATACTAATAAGTCGTTTAAACTTAATTGAATCTAAAAAATAGAGGACCTAGAACTGCCTATAAGCACACTTAAAAATATGACCCCCGTTTTGTACGATGTACCTACTTAAAAAATAACAACTAAGCAGCAAATTTATATAACAGTAGATGTTTTCCATCGAAGGTCATCCTTTGTTTTAATATTTCAGTCCATATTGTCCTTAAAGCTGTCAGCTATCTGATTCACGTAGATCGGCCATGACCTCCCTTGTTATGACGTTGTTTATCTAAAAATAAAGTTTTATACTTATTTGTTCGGATGGGTGACGCTTGTTGGGTTTTAAGATTAATATTTATTAGATACAGATAAAGCGGTATAGCGGTTTGATTGATATGTGAAATAACGTATGTGTCTACTTATATATGCATATAATCTATACTAATATTACAGAGCTGAAGAGTTTGTTTGTACGCGCTAATCTCAGGAACTACTGGTGTGATTTGAAAAAACATTTCAGGCTTAGATAGCTCATTAATCGAGGAAGGCTATATAGTTGATAGAGCCACGCTGAAACTATTACTGGTTTCAGCATGAATGGCTTACTCGGGGTAGTACCACCCTGTCACATAAATACTGCCGTGAATTGTATGTTTCGTTCGGTCAGTGTGAGCGCCGGAGGCCCACTTCCCTTCCCCGTCCCCTTTCCCCTTCTCCCCTACCCACAAACACAGTCTGGCAACGCACTTGCGGCTCCTCTGGTGTTGCAAGTGTCTATGGACGGTGGTGATCACTTAACATCAGGTGACACAACTATTCGTTTGCCTCCGATGAAATAAAAAATCATCACACTTAGGTATACAAATATGAGCGGAGCACCAATAAAGAATGTTTCAAAATTGTTTTTTTTTTCTTTAGAGAGCTTCCGATGCGTTTCAGTGTTAGCCCAAAGTAACTATTCCACGCAAACGAAGTCGCGGGTAGAGGCTAGTAAGTTATACTTATTTATCTTGAAAAAAGATATCAAATGTAATTGATAACGTTTTAATGATAAAATAATTAACTTTAAATGGCTTTCAAATTAGTTTTCTATATATCCGATACGAAATATATATAAGAGTTGCTGAGGTATGTATGCTTGGTACACATATATGTTTCAACAACTCATATATGTATGAATAGTTAGCTTAGCTTAGGTTAGCTCACATAGGTCGAGAATTGCATGTATCAGGAAACAGCCCAAGCCGAGGTGTGCCGTGCACCCTTGAGCTAGTTGTCAAATAAAATCGGCTGATTGCCTTAAGCGCTCGCCTTAGTAGTCCGGTGAAGCTGTTAAGTCCTTGCTAGTTCAATAGCATAGTTAGTTCAAAAAAAAAATAGTTATCTATATATCTGTATATAGAATTAAGTAATATACTAATTAGAAGTAACCTATTTATCAAATAGTAATGTAATTATAATACTAAAAATCGACCAGTACGGCCTTAACTTACTAATAACTCAAAAACTATACATTAGTTATTCGCTTTTCAGAAATTCTCTGGTATCTCTTCGAAATCCAGGGTCCAGTGTTGATGAAATTAAAATAGGACCCCCTCGAAAAAGATTTACCCGATAAAAAATCTAAATTAGATGATAAATAACGAAGTTCTGAATTGACAAACGTAAAAAAATACAATCGAATCGCAACCTCCTTTATAAGATCGGTAACGTTCAAGCGGGAATTTTGGCGGGATCTTAGAATGTCATGTTGTTTGTTTTTATATTTTATTCATAATCTTGTGTTATTTAACTGTATATTTTGTAATATTGATGGTGTTTTACGTAATATAGTTCGGTTATTGTACATAAGTGAAGTGGATGGAAAATAATACCACGGGAGCATGGATTCTGACATGACACAAAAACTCCATGGAAATTTCTAACAAGGGTGCCACCATCTTGGAACATTGAAACGATCCCAAGTAACTTGTTATCGTCATCGACAATGGCAGTAATAGCGTACTAGATGATTAATTGCCAAAAATAAAATAAAATATAACGCTCAAGCGATCTCTCCGCTAATCTCTGACCGCGGCCATACATTGTTGGCATTGTGCTTTATTCACGGTTCATAATATTTATATATTCATCTGTCCCTTTTGTGCGCGTCCTTTATGATTCATTTTGCTAATAGTTATGTCATTGTGTAGATTATAGTAACAGGATTTAGAAGCGTTTTAAGTTCATACCGAAGCGATGAAGCAAAGTCTGATCTAAGTACTTGGACCTAATAAAAAGAAAGTCGAAATAGTCCTATAAAGATTCGAATGATGGATAGAATTCCGTATTCGTAAAACTGTACCGTACTTATGTCTTAGTACATTTGTATTATAAGCGAATATTAACACCCAAGTTATAAACAACGTCCAGTTGACAATTGGCAACTGTTCGCTTACTTCATTCATCGCGTTAGTAGGTTCATTAGTTATCTTGTCAATGGTGAAATAAATCTAGAAGAACCGCATTTATTCAGCTTATTTTCTGTAGATATTTTACTTTTAATTATAAACTATCTAATAACTACATTTACGTGGAATATTTTTAAAATGATTAACATAATTTAACATCAAATAAAGTAAGAACAGACAGACGTCAGGATGTACAGTTAGTTCTCTTTAATATTTTTAACCGCCCTGAATATAGCTTTAAGCGTAATATAGTCAAGAGTTTAATACAAAACAAAGTTAAAATATCATTATACGATATTAATATTTGTTTCCCATTCACTTCACTTTTGCATAATAACCAAACTATATTACGTAAAACACCACCAATATTACAACGTATACAAAATATAATATTATAAAATATATACCAAATAACGATATTATGAATAAAATCTACTAGATGACATTCCAAAATCCCGCTAATAACTCCATGCCGGGGAATGTTCTGTTAGTAAACATCTCCACAAAGCCAAAATCCATCTTTCAGGCTATTAAATATCTGTTTATGTATGTATATCAGATATTACCATAATACAAGTTATGCTTAGCAAATAATAGAAATGCATTCTACCAAGTATGCAAGCCTTTTCCTACTATTTTTGTTTACAGCGACATCTTTTGACTATTCTATGTACTTTTATTTCTTTATTTTATTTTCGGCAACCAGTCTTCCAGTAGTCTATTACTCTGTGGTATTATTTCCGTTCCATTTCACTGGTGCACAATAACCAAACTATATAACGTAAAGCACCACCATAAAACATGAAGACCACTAGGTACGTACATGGCGATAGACACGAGCGTGTCCGTCGCTCCGGGCAGTGAAACTGCACAGGTCCATGTGGTGGAGGTGCATTATGCTGATGCGACTCCCACAGTTCGTTAGGGGGAGTAACACCCATTTCCCCTTGAGGGGTCCACCATCTTGACCCCTCAGGCCGCAGTTTGGGTCCCTTAGGAGGGGACAACACCTGTTGGAGGAGCAGATGTAGTGTCGATTAGACAGTCCCTGTTCCTCCGGCCAAAAGGTGTAAGAAGGTGCCATGGGGTTTTAGTCATATCCATCCTCTGCTGCCCGGCGAGATGGATATCCGTTAGGGATTCCCCCATGGAGAAAAAAAAAGGTACGTGTCGTTCCAAAATCCCACCAAAAACTCCGTATGCACTTGTATTTATTTTCCATGAATGTTATTAACTCTTTAAATATTCCGACCTTTTTTATAGTTGTTTTAATTTAAAATTCTCTCGACTTGATTATTAGCGTGTATTTGAAATTAAATGACTGTAATAGATTTTTTGTTGTCGTTTTCATCTTCTGTTACTGGGAAAGATCCCTTATTCAGTTATTCTCATAATAAAATTACGAGCAGTAAGATGCGTAGGCGTCAGTCATGGAGATAGATATTGAATATTTTAAATGTCTATATTTTCATCCGCACAGAGAATCCGGTTTTGATAATATGTCCGAGCTTAGGAAATTGTGGGTAGAGTTTATGCGGAACAGTCAGAAGGTATATCATAGTAAGAAGTTATACATGTGAATTTGATCAATTATAGAGATAATTATGCACAGCATACAACCCCGGATCTACGATTTTTTAGAACCGTGACAGAAATTAGATGGTGGCGCCCCTGTCTCCAGAGTTTGAGTTTAAATTACTTAAAATATGCCTTTATTACATGTCGACGGTGAGTCAAACAGACTTTGGTATGCTCGACGCTTATTGGAGCAAGTTTTTAATCATATTATGGGTAATATGATTTCCATGAGACATAGAATTGTCTTTGAACAATACGTTTAGTAATTCTTGAATGTTTACTGTTAGAAAACTTTAAATAATTGAACAATAATGAAGCCTGTTGCTACTATAGCAACATTCTAATTAACACGTCGTTTCTGGAAACAACTTTATAGTCGCTAAAGTCAAACTATCACGAAATTGTAACGCTATTTTAGTACCAAATAAGTAAAACTGATGTTAATATCTATGAATTACATCAAAAGCGAAAGATTTTCATGTTGATTACAATATTAGAAAAATTACAATAGAATACAAAGATAGACCGAAACCTTTTTACACGTATACATACAATCAAAATGGCCAGCACCACTGCTCTGTATGTGATCGGATTTTCAAGAGCAAGTTTGGTTTCGCAAGTCACATTAGGGCCCACGCTCGAAAGAAATGAAACGTTTTGGAGTCGCCGTCATCGAAATCGATGAGGAGGACTATATACTATAGAACAATTACATGTAAACAAGCTGTTGCTCGAAACTTCGTAAGAAAAGAACCTTTTAACGAAGTATTTCGTTCTTTGATTTAGTGTAGTTTGAGAACAGAAGCTAATATGTAAACAAACAATGATATACGATGCTGCTTTTTTCCTAATTCCGATTATATATACTAGACGGTTTCAAAAAAAATAATATTCTGCCAAATCAGTCAATAAAACAGCTGAATTGAGGGTAAGTTAAACTTTGATCTTGAATAAATTTTGACTGAGTTGATTTATCAAAAATTGACTTCAAACCTTTTTTGTAGAACGTTAAATTCTCTACAAAAATAATGAAGGGGCATTGCAATACGATATATCGTTCATTAGTTATATAAATCAAAAGAAAAAAAAACTTTTTTCCTGTGTTATTCTTATGGGAAATCGAAAAGTGCGATGCGGACATCCTAAATATTAATATTAAGTGCTCATATTTTCAGAGGCCTATTTTGGCATTAAAACGAAACTTTTGAGCGTGGTTCCAAGGAAAAAATATTTTTTTTAAAATGCCCTAATACATACCTGTATATAAATTATTCTATTACTGATATTAAATTATCTCTAGTAATTTTTTTCATCGGTACTTGCTTCGCATGGAAAAGCGTTCTTATACCTGTAATATTATTACTCTAAAGAGGTCTTTATCGACTAGTAAAGGCCTTCTAAAAACTTATTTAATCATTTCGCAATACAATCTAGAAAAACCATAAATATTTAAATTTTAATTGTACGCTAAATAAATCGATAACCTTAAAGTATTCAAAGTATTTTAGGTTTTTATACCATACTAGCGGACCTGGCGGACGTTGTCCTGCCTTGATAATAAAAAATATAAATCCTAAAAGTCAACTGTAGCGCCACCTACCGGGTCCAATTGTGAATCTAAACCATTCTCGGGTCCACTGGACCACGCACACAAAATTTCATTAAAATTAGTCTACCCGTTTAGGAGTTCAGTGACATACACACGCACAGAAGAAATGTATATATAAAGATGTTGTTTTCGATAACACAATAGATACAGGATTACCTATAATATAAAATTATCTACACATATTATAATAAGAAGGTCAATAGAATGTGTCTGTACATTTTTGGATTAAAAAAAAAATTGTTGCAGGTGTCTAGGAATATGTAATAAAATTCATTTCAGTCATTTTTGAAAATATCTATCTGTCTGTTGGTTTCAACACGCATCACTGCTAAAGTACTGCGTTTATGATAAAACCTCTAATCTTCTCATGTTCTCTTCTTAGTTTCATTAGAATCGGTTGACTCCATCAAAAGTTATTGTAATTTTAATGACGACGCGACTTAAATACGAGATAAAAGTGGATAAGTAAATGGACTTCAACCTCATTCAAAAACTAGAGAGGCTGCATGTCGATGACATAAAAATAATCACGTATCTGAGGCACGACTAACTGTTGTTTTGAGTACCACGTCTTATCCTGACAGTTAAATGTAGACTCAGATGATTCTATTAATCACTATTTTTTACATTTAACTCTACGCGGACGTACAGTTATAAGCCAATAAATTTGTAACCGCGTATGACGCACGGGTTTTATTTCGAACGCCGCCATTTTGTTTCAACGCTTTATCAAATTTTATAAAGGCTATATAATAATATATACTTGCGTTGAACTGCACACATATATTCTAATAAGTAAATAGTTTAGATAACGAGGTAATATAACCGTCGGTGTTTATCAGTAAAATTGATAAGGTTTCAGAAACGAATCGACGCTAAATGTACGTTTCCTTTACACCGAAAATGCGCCTGCGCGTACAACTCGGTCTGGGGTAACCATGATTTTAAATTATTATAAACTTTTGCTGTATGGAAATAACTAATCAATTTATTTATAAGAAGCAGCTATACTATACTAGCAGTTCGCGATAAACTCAAAAACTACTTAACAGATTTTCAAGCGCTTTTCACCAGTAGATAAATGATTCATGCGGAAGGCTTGGATATATAATTTGCCAAGGTTTTTTTTTATTATCAGGGCCTAATAATGTCCGCCGGACCCGCTATTATGTACATATAAAAGAAAAACCAAGTTACTGACTGGCGGTAAAATTATGACTTTTCATACAAATTTACATCCCTTTTTTACCACCTTTTTAAAAATCCTTTCTTAATGTTCAACTTATAGTGTAAAAGGAATCAACATGCAAATTTTGACAGTATCTAGTATCTAAGGACGGTGGTGATCACATAGCATCAGGCGACCCACGTGTTCGTTTGGATCCTATGATATAAAAAAAAACATAAGACTAGACCTCAGAAGACTTTGAATTAATGAGATTCTATTTTGCAAAATATTTAATTGCAAAATCAAACAGTTTATTATTCTTACCTACATTATGTGATCATTATTTACAATAATTGTAAACATGTCCGTTGGCGAGTAAATATACATTTTTTACACGATTGATCTTCCTATATATTTATAAGGCTTATTTACCGAGTGGTAACATTATGAAGTAATTACGTAACATTTGACGAGAGTCAATTAATTATCTTTTAATGTGACGTACCAATTTGTGCCAATGTTTTAAAGTTGAAAAGATTGTTTATTTCTTTGTTTAAATGCACTAATCTCTGGAAATAAATCAGAATTGATAAATTCTTCTTTCATTTTATAGGCATATTTAGTGAGTAAGGTTATCAACTGTTTACCATCACGCTACGACCTTTAGGCGTGTAGTAGTTACAATACAAAATGTGTGTCAGAATGCAAGAATGAAGTAATAAGGCCGAATACAAATGAAACACAAGAGAAACCACGATATATAGCTGGTGTTATATAAACTCTATGGTATCTTACGTAAAATGTAGCGGAAATTATTAATAAAAGAAAGTCTTTGATAATTCAAACCGATGGTTACGGTAGTGTAGCGATAAAAACTTCTAGCACCTTCGGTGGAGCGATAACGCGGGTCGCGGACCAAGGTTCGTAATATTGATTTAATGCATTTGCTAACGCTCATTGATACCTACATCCGGCATGATGTAAACTTATTTGCGAATACCATAGGTATTACGCTTAGATAAGTAAGATTTAAGTAGGTCTGACCTATTAATATTTTTCTACACGACTTCGCTCATGACACATACCATCAAATAGGTTTTTATCGTAATAAAGCGATCATCACCTAATTGTACGGTGTGTGGTGTTGTTGAGGATGTATATATGGGCGCGCGACCATACTGTCATCTGGTGTCATTGTAAGTAAGATAAGGGCGATAAGAAATTAAGTTAAGAAAAGCATTCTTTGTACGATTATTCTAAGGTGACGTTGTGGAGAAGGAAAATATATTGTAATTCTGACTAGTAGTGTCGTTTTTGTGATGAATTCTGGTGAGAGTTATCTGGAGCACGCTCGCACGCCGACATATACCATATTTTGTTGGAATGTGCATTGAACACCAAGTTAGTAAGATATTTTTTTAAATATTACTCGATCCATGGATGTAGGCATTTGTAATTCGATGCTCTCAGGCCCCCGTCGCAGAGTGCAAAGAGAGGCGTCATAGTATATATGTGACAAAACCCATATTAAAGAGAAAAAAACTTCGTCTGTTATATTTTAGACCAAATGTCCGAAAGGGTTGAACTCATTTTAATGAGACTTTCACTGTAATATAGAGGATTTATCTGACTATAACTCAGGTTAAATATCATTACGTTTCTATGTAGTCACTAAGCTGTAAATATAACATTAACGGAGGTAACTTAAAATCGGTGAAATTAATTTTTTAACTAAAAAATGTTTGTAACTAATTATCTAAGTACGTCGCTAAGTAAAAAAGGTTGAGAACCACTAATCTAAGCTGGATAGCGGGTTCAAGTTAATTACGTAATTAATTTAAAATAATGACTATTGCTTATTTCATTAATTGCAACATCGTTAAAATCACCTCATCCGGTATGAAATAAGTTAGGAAAGGCATTCACTAACTAGCATTCTTGGCTAACAGAGTGGTCATAGCATGGAATAACCTCCCAATCCCAGCCGATCGCGATAGCGATGACTCCGACTCCGACTCCGGCTCCGACATGGAGCAAGACCCTCCTGCTCAGCAGGATCCCCCTGCCGAGCAAGCCCCTCAGGCTGAGCAAGACCCTGCTGCGGACGATGGCTTCACCACCGTCACGCACCGCAAACCGCGCAAAAACAAGAAGCGCCCGAACTCACCTTCCGATCCGGAGGACAAATTGCCCTCTAAAAAGATCGCAAACGTCGATGGCGCGAAAGTGCCAAAGGCGACACCAGCGCCCTCTAGACCCGACTCGCCCGTGGCCGCGGGTTCCGCAGTCTCGGGCAAGAAGCCCCGCCCACCGCCCCCCGTTACGATCCAAGACAAAGCGTCTTAGGTTGAGATTTCTAGCCTGCTGGAAACAGCAGGTATCCCTTACACCTCCGCCGTGAATACCGCTGTAGGTATTCAGGTGAAGGTAGCCACGTCCACCGCCCATCGCAACCTCACTCGTTTCCTTCGGGACAACCAGTGGGGCTATTTCACGCACCCTCTCGAAGAGGAGCGTAAACTACGGGTTGTGATCCGTAGAGAACAGAAGATTCCTGTTCGCGAGGTTCATCGTATGCGCTCTCCGCGCACCAGGGCTCCATATGATATGGTTCTCGTTGTCCTCGATCGCACCCCTCAGGGGAAAGCGATTTTTAATCTTACATCCCTTTGCGGCCTCTCCGGCGTCATAGTCGAGCCGCCGCGCAAAACGTCTGTGCCCTCGCAGTGTCACAACTGCCAGGTGTACGGACACTCCGCACGAAACTGTCGCCTGAAACCCAGGTGCGTTAAGTGCCTCGGCGACCACTCCACTAGGGAGTGTTCTCGCACGAAAGACGCCTCCGACCCTCCGAGCTGTGTTCTGTGCCGCGGCGTGGGCCATACCGCGAATTATCGCGGATGTCCCCGCGCCCCGCGCACAAAGCGCCCTCGATACCCCAGGCAGGCGTCGCCGTCTAAGACGGCCGCTGCCCCCGCCCGTCCTCGACCTCCGCCTCTCATGTCTCGAGAGGCCTTC
This sequence comes from Antheraea pernyi, assembly GCA_015888305.1. Classification (NCBI taxonomy): domain Eukaryota; kingdom Metazoa; phylum Arthropoda; class Insecta; order Lepidoptera; family Saturniidae; genus Antheraea; species Antheraea pernyi. The sequence continues at coordinate 4,645 of MU158905.1, read as the reverse complement.
CCGAACCTGCCGGGCACGTCTCGTGCACCGGCAGCGTCCGTACCCGCGACTAGTGCGCCCCCCCGCCCCTACCGGGCCCCTCAGGCCCCGTGGGCTCCTAAACCCGCGTCCCAGCACACTCCCAAACCTCCGGCGGCTAATCCTTCACAGGATGACCCCGCATACTCCTTTTCCCTATCGAGTATTGACTACGCAGGTCAACTACTCATTTTCCACGAGATCTCGGAGATCTCGGCGTACGAAGAGTGCTCTCGTAATCCGCTACTAGGTGCCGTCACGGCAATCCCATCTGGTGTCATTGTAAGTAAGATAAGGGCGATAAGAAATTAAGTTAAGAAAAGCATTCTTTGTACGATTATTCTAAGGTGACGTTGTGGAGAAGGAAAATATATTGTAATTCTGACTAGTAGTGTCGTTTTTGTGATGAATTCTGGTGAGAGTTATCTGGAGCACGCTCGCACGCCGACATATACCATATTTTGATGGAATGTGCATTGAACACCAAGTTAGTAAGATTTTTTTTTAATATTACGATTATGGATTAAGATTATGGATCGACATGGATGTAGGCATTTGTAATTCGATGCTCTCAGGCCCCCGTCGCAGAGTGCAAAGAGAGGCGTCATAGTATATATGTGACAAAACCCATATTAAAGAGAAAAAAACTTCGTCTGTTATATTTTAGACCAAATGTCCGAAAGGGTTAAACTCATTTTAATGAGACTTTTACTGTAATATAGAGGATTTATCTGACTATAACTCAGGTTAAATATCATTACGTTTCTATGTAGTCACTAAGCTGTAAATATAAAATTAACGGAGATAACTTAAAATCGGTGAAAAAAAAAAAAAAAAAAAAAAAAAAAAAAAAAAAAAAAAATGGAATAACCTCCCAGAGAAAGTTGTGATGGCTCCCATCATAAACTCTTTTAAGAATAGTTTGGACCACAAAGATATCTCCAACTAATAATAATAACTATTTTGAACAAGAACAGTTACTAAGTGTAATTGGAACGGTATTAATAATATTCAGTATAAAAATACTTTACAGAAGATCTAATAAATGGCAGTGTTCAAGGTATTATGAAAATAAATTATTTAATTTTTTGTTCGTAAAAATAATTAGAGATAAAAAATTATAATCTATAAAATGGGTGTTTTTTGTTTAAGAAAGGTTATAAAGATATAAATAATTATATTCCAGGATTCAACACACGTTTCACTTGTCCTGATAATGTTATATTAATTGAGCTTTTTTATTTGCCAGATACTTAAACACTATCTTCTGCCCGTGACTTCGTCCGCGTGAAATATATACTTTAGGCTAACGCTAACATTTTTAAACGACTTCGAAAAAGGAGGAGGTTACTACGTTCGGTTGTGTGTATTTTTTTTATGTATTTTAATCGATATCTTCGTCAATTATGAACCGATTTTAATGATTCTTTTTTATTTGAATTGGTTATATTCAGAGGTGGTCCCGTATAAATTTGAAGAAAATATTCAACCCCTAAGGGAGTGAAATATCGTTTATTTGATTTTCACCCATTTCGTCTCTACGTATTTTCGTGAAATTGGAACCGATTTATTATACCCATTAGAAACCAGATATATTTATGGATACTAAAAATAGAGAAATAAAAATGTTTTTACTAAATTAAATAAACCGCTTTCGATGTGAAAAACTAATAAGGCACTAAAAAGCGAAAAATAACTGAATTATTAAATTAACCAAATTACCTAAATAAACAATATTGATATTCACGCTACCTAATTATATATTCGAAGTCGATGCCAACCTAAATTCATATCACCTACATACAAAGATTTGGTCCACTCTCGTGTCCCATGATGTATATCTGTATAGTATACATATTTTATTATCTGCAACAAAATTGAAATGTAGGTTGGCATTAACTTCTAATATATTATTAGGTAGCGTGAATATCAATATTTTTTATTTAATTTGGTTAATTTAATAATTCTGTTATTTTTCGCTTTTTAGTGCCTTATTAGTTTTTCACATCGAAGGGGGTTTATTTTTTTAATACAAAAAATAATCAATACAACAAACCAAACGGAAATCTAAAGATTCTAAACAAAACGCTTTCAAGTAAAATGAGTATAACAACGAAAAATTTTAAAATAACATAAAAAACCAATTAGGTTAATAAAACCTTCATTCTGGCCGAACTGCGGAGTTGCGGTACGAGTAGCGAAACATTGAAAAATATATTCGGCTCGTTCTCGCTCGGCTGTTTCGTATTATCTATCGCGGTCGCACGTTCGAAATACCGTAAGCTAGAGGCGAAGTGGGCGGCCCGGGTATTTTTTCACGGTTACTTAACGGCCCCAAACGGGTCGCATCTATTCTATATTCTGCATAACTTACGCTTGACTTTTGACGAATTTAAACAACTGTTTGCGTGTCTGTAATCATAATAAAGCATCAGACTCTGTTTATTAAAAAAAAGTTGAGTCTGTCAGTCAAGGACTGCCGACGGAGTTTTTCTCGATGAGTGGATTGTTTGTCCGAACCGGTGGTAGTTTTGACGTTCATAAGCGTCATCGAAGGGCCTAAATTGAATAAAGTATTTCGATTTTGATCTTGACATATTTTGAGTGAAATTGTGTGTGATTTTTTAAAAGTAATTCGTCTTAAAGTCTGCAGGGAGGAGCAGCAATATCAACTTTTGAAATCGGTTCGAAAAAATCATAGATCCGGGACTGAATATTGTAGCCAAAACATGAAAGAGATAGCTCATTTAATAGTCGCCCAAAGCTGGATATGCAGAGATTATTTATTTATTTACACATTATGCGTTAAATACGCAATGGCGGACTTAATGCCGAAGGCATTCTCAACCAGTCAACCATTCATCTTCATCCAGATTCTTCTTCTTCTTCTTACCCTTATCCCACATAAGTAGGGTCGGTACAATATGTTTGTCATGTTGTGGTATATGATTTGGCTTCATTTTTACGATCGGCCGCCTGCCTGACATCAACCCTCCTTGGGATTATTTTGTTGTACCACTGTATCTATGATTATTATTATATAGTTACGAAGTCTGATGGGCTCTTTTAACCTTAAAATTTTTCGTTCCGGTTAAAAACGAAGTTCTTCCAGATTATGGTTTGCATGCTATATTGCCATTTTTTTT